>JAZHYW010041989.1:0-77355 GCA_037355805.1 Ixodes ricinus | reverse complement strand
GCAGAACCCATCCTTTGGGAATGATTATCTACGTTAATGCGAATAGCATCAAACGGTGCGGAGTTATGCGCGTTCGTCAGGTGGCCGGCACACTCTAGATACGCCAGCCCACTCTTGAGGCGATTCTAAATTTGTTGACACTTTCACAGCCCTGCGCACGATCTCCGCAGCCCAGCACGTGCGTTTGTGTCACTTGGAAGGCGAGCAAAGCACGCGCCATACGCACAAACACTCAAAATGGTACCGACCAGACTTTCTGGCGTCTCAGCTAGTCTCAACCAACGGTACTCTAAACGGTTGTTTATATCTTTACATAGGACGCGCTTTACAGCGCTGTCACAGCTACCGGTGCGCGCGTGTCCATGCACGAGGGCTCATTCCGCTCCGTGAGGCTGAGCACGGCTGCTACATCACCCTCTCCCGAGCGCGGGAGAGGGTGAGCTAGCGGCCGTGCTCAGCCTCACGAGAGCGGAATGAGCCCTCGTGCATGGAACGCGCGCGCACCGGTAGCTGTGACAGCGCTGTAAGCGCGTCCTATGGTAAAGATATAAACAACCGTTTAGAGTGCATTGAATGACTGCCTTCATAGCTCTGTGGTTAGCGCGTCTGCCTGCTGACCAAAGGGTCAACGGTTCGAATCCCAGCCGGCGCCGGTCTTCTTTATTTATTTATCGACCCGCGGCGTAAGAGGTTAGATAGCCAGATAGATAGATAGATAGATAGATACATAGGCGAAAAGTGCGTGAAGTATCCAAAGAATGCTATTCGCATTAAAAGTCATACCTCAGAGGCTTGTAAAAAATTGCAGTGATCATATCGCTTGATGGCAGAAAAGGTGTCTCGCACTGGCAGATCGGACACGGGCTCCAGAGCAGTTGCTTGCAGTCACTGCCTCTCGAAAACTTTTGGGGGACATCTCAAGAGCCGGCTCCTTGAAACGGCTGTTAGTGGTTAGATAATAATGCTTCAAAAAGTTCACCGATATTTCTTTCGGGTTGTTTTAATGTTGTCGTTTCGGAGGAAACTTTCCATATGGAACAACGTTAAAAGACCAAAAATATACAAAAAAATAATGTGTAGCATGTATGTTTCTCGTGTAGCCCTGGGCAACACTTGCTTGCCTTCCAACTAACGATTGTCCGTAAAACACGTCGAGGGTGCCCCAGTACAATGGAGAACTCCGTGGCCGTCCTTCCATCTGGTTTCAATTAGAAGAGGCCTCAAAGGGACCGCCAACGTCGACAGCTTTGCTCCCTTCGAGAAGGAGGGTGGGGGGCAACGCTTACATTTTGTTGCTCTGGCACAGTCTTTTTAACAAAACGAGCTCACAAACACCAGCTCGTCTAGAAAAATCACTTCCCCGTCGAAGAAGAAAAAAATAAAGGGGGTTTGGGGATTGGCACGACGTCAGAAAGCCAGGGCCCAGAGGCTTGTTTGAGTTTTGTTCCACCTTTAGGTCTGAGCTGTTCTGAACTAAAACCGACTAGCATTTTTTTTCCATATTTCCAGGGATTAGCATTGCAGCCCCCTTAGCCCGTACCTTAATTCGGCCCTGGGGTAGAGGGAGGCCTTGAACCAAATGCACGGGGGCTCAGCATATTGCCTCTTGGAAAATGACAGCGGGTGCTCAAGCCCCCGTTGCCCCCCCCCCCCCCCCCCCGGTTCCGGGGTCCCTGTGACCGTCAGTTGAGATTTGAAATCTTGAAGACATTCTTTGCAATTTTTATATGACAGAATGAAAAACACATATATTTCGCACAGTCATTAGCGGCGTGTGCGGACTACAGGGGCGTTTCTCTAGCTATCATCATCATCGTTTTTGACGTCACAGGTAGTACAGACAGACAGACCGCGGAGATCATGGGTCCCTTGGCTTGTCAGCTCGCTTCATGCGCTGTTTGGGTAACACGCGGCAAAGCCTGTTTACCAAGTTGTGTGTATTTGGCGAAGCCATCTCTGTAGTAAGACATTTTACCAAAGCTTGAAACTGTGGCACGCGTACAGTAGTGGTACTAACAAACACTTGTAGCGCTGAGGTCTCGAAAGAAGCTGGGATGGTGGTGTGCTGTTCTCTACCCCAACACAAAAAGCTGGATGATAAAAATAGAATATCCATCTACCACGGCGAATGGCGGGGTATTTTTTTTTATTATGATTCGGACAAAATAAAACTGAGATAGGAATGTCTCATCAAATTGAAAATAGAAAATCGAAATTCAAGTACCTCTCGCGTGTGTAGTAAACATTTCAGTGAAAGCGACTAGGTGTATCCTTTTAGTTCCAGTGTGTTCTGTGAGTGCTGGTCTCTTAATAGCTTCAAGTTGATTACTTTTATAATTTTGTGAACCTGTAAACAAACATTTCCTCAATGTAACTGGCAGGAAGAAGAGGTGGCTGGCTTCCGGAGTCGTTTCCATTAAATCCCTGCGTAATGAGCCGGTCGATGCGAAACGTGCGAGACTTCCTCGCGATTGAAGCTCTAAATTTAGTAAGTCAGTGACACTTTGCAAGTTCGAAAAATGAGGTATGCACCAAGAAACTGAGGGGGAGGAGGAGACGAGCGCGCGGGCACGTCAGAACGCCGAGTTCTGGTTCGAATGATTAGTGGGTAGACGTAAAGCTAGCTGCCTTTGTCTCCACCGCACTCATCGAATGCAATAAAACGCGAAACGTCGGCGTCCGGCCTTTGGCTCTCGCATTTGAACGCGTTCGACAAGTGTAGTGGAGATAAAGGCAGCTAGTCTAGGTCGACCCACTAATCATTCCAATCAGAGCTCGGTGTTCTGACGTGCCCGCGTCCTCTCGTCTCCTCCTCTCCCTCAGCTTATCAGCGCATACATTTCATTTCTTATTTCATTTATTATACCCTCAGGGCCCGAAGGCATTACAGAGGGGAGAGCAACAAGAAGGTTAATGCAAATAACATAATACATGTTAGACACACTCAGTAACAAAAGTAATTAGTAATTGTACTTTTAAAGAGCTCAGAGTCCATGATAATGGTGATCAACCGGGGAAGGTGGTTCCACTCCTGGGATGTACGGGGAACGAAAGATGGAATAAAAAGTGGTCGTGGATAGAGTTAGGAATGCCCACCTTGTGTTGATGATCAATACGTGAGGAAACATAGACAGGCCGAGCAATTATTTTGTCGCGCAGGAAAGAATTATGGTGATACATTTTATGGAATAGGGAAAGACGAGAAATTTTACGACATAGTGATAAAGGTGGTAATGAGAGAGTTGTTTTCATAGAGGTGACGCTAGCGATGCGGTGATAGTTTGTGAGGATGAAACGAGCGGATCTGTTCTGAACGGCTTCCAATGTAGATACGAGAGTGACTAGTCCGGGATCCCAGACAGAAGCTGCATAGTCTAACTTGGGACGAATTAAAACTTTGTAAAGAGTTAATTTCAGTGAGACAGGGGCTAATGAAAAATTTCGCTTGATGTAACCTAACATGCGGTTAGCGTTAGCTGAAATATGCTGAATATCTGTTTTCCATGAAAGGTTAGAAGCTATATGAACGCCTAAATATTTGTACGAAGATACCGGTTCTAGATGAGCATTATTAACGAAATAGTTAGGACAGTCATGAGACTGGTAAGACACACGCATGACCTTGCATTTGTTAGTGTTAAGCTTCATGGACCATAAGTCAGACCAACAGTTAATAGCATTAATGTCCGATTGGAGTATACAGGTGTCATTATGATCGAGAATCTCACGGTAAAGTACACAGTCGTCAGCGAACAGAGACACGGATGAAGAGACATAAGTGGGGAGGTCGTTAATATAAA
The DNA here is from genome assembly GCA_037355805.1 of Ixodes ricinus. Taxonomy (NCBI): domain Eukaryota; kingdom Metazoa; phylum Arthropoda; class Arachnida; order Ixodida; family Ixodidae; genus Ixodes; species Ixodes ricinus. The sequence goes on along the minus strand of JAZHYW010041989.1, from coordinate 73,555 downwards.
TTAGGAATAGCAACGGTCCTAAAACTGTCCCTTGCGGAACCCCTGACGCAACTTTGACAAAGAGGAGTTACTGGTATTCACAGTGACAAATTGAGACCGTTGAGTTAAAAAAGACTGTATCCATGCGAGAACGTTATTGTCTATGTTAAGTTTGGAAAGTTTTAGGAGCAGTGGTATTAATTGCTACCGTTTGTATGTTTAATTTTGCAGACCCAAATGCTCATAATGCGTAATGCGCTTCTCAGCGAGCAATTTTAAATTTGTAAGCAATTCGTGAAAATTGGATAGAACAAATTAATCATTGGCCCCAATTTGCCGGGCCATGTCCGACAGTTTAAATTTTGGAAAATTTCTGCTTTTCTTTTGAGCAGAAGTCGCGATGGGACAAACTCCTTTGCCACATATTCTATGTGGGAGGAGCTAAGCGTCAGTTGCTGACGAGCGTGTGCTCGTCAGCAACTCTCGAGTCACACTTGAATAGAAGCGTTGGTATCAGTTAGCTCAATGTAGCTAAAACAAGTGTGCGACGCTTTGCAACATGTGCGCCTGCACAGCTAAGAAGATCGCACACCATTTACTTGGTGGATGCAAAACCTTTTTCTACGGCAGACTCCACAGATCCAAAAAACAAGAATCAGAGAGACTGTAAATGGCCTTGATGCACGCTGCGCAAGCTGTAATGTGAAGCTCCAGGCTTGTTTCCGAACACTTTAAACTTTTTTAATATAAAAAGCAAGTTCGAGACCCTGTTATTCATTAGAAAGATCACTCACAAAAACGTCATATTTGTTTCTTTAATAAATGAACCGTTTTAAGAGGCATAGATACAAACCAACATAGCCACTTCATGCTCTAGCATCGTGCGTCGTCTGCCCACATCCTATTAGCTCCGTCACAAGAGGGCACCTGCGAGGTGGCGCCAACAAAACACCTCGTTGCCAATAGTGTGGTGCAAATCTAACCTACTAGCCAACTCCGTTTATAAATTATTCAAAATTTATAATTATTTTGCACTTCTAGCAATTGCGCACTTCTCAATTTAAAAAAAAAAAAAAAGTTATACGGTAGCGGTTTTTAAGGCCTGCTCATGTCGCACATTCCGATGGCTCTTCATCGGAACGTCTGCAAACTTCAGCGATCCGGGTCACCAAATCTGTTGGAGCTGGGACGAAAGGAACCAGCTCGGACAGCGTTTGGATTTGGACAGCGTTTGGATATGGAAACATTGTTTCATGTTCTTGCTCAGTGGACTTTACACAAAGAGAGAGTGGAAGGCTGCTAGGTATTTTAGAAAAGCAGCTGATGGGACATTTCTCTTCTCTCTTTTAGAAGTGAGAGATTATGTTCTTCAGCATGCTGATTCTTGGATGTCTGCAGTTTTCGACGATGAAGCATGTGGTTCTGTTCAGAACTGATTTAAGTTTCCCTATTAGATAAGACTGATGAAGGTTATTTATTATAGTGATTTAAGAATCTTTAGATTAATTCTGCATTTTTTATGTAAATACAAGTCTGTAATCTTTTTACCAAGTGGTATTTTTTTAATTTCATTGAATTTATCCAAAATTACAGAAACCCAACTATGACCCACAGATGAAATATGATCTTCCTGCTTTTCACATTCCGGTTAGGGACTCCTGCAATTCCGGTTGGCGAATTGGAATTCTGGGGAGACATGTGAAATTCCATTGAAGGAGATCTAGAAGAAAAGATGCACTAGCCATGAAAGCTTAGGCTATTGTAGATTCTGTCTGGGGACATATAAGATTCCAGCAGATGTCCGGTGGCTAAGGTGATTGGGGATTTTCTCTAGGCTCATATGAGATTCCAAAGAAGGACATATGAAGGCCAGGGGCTTCTTGCCACAAAGACTAGTGGCATCGGAGATTCTGTCTAGGGACATATTCAATTCCAGGCATTGTTTGGTGGTTAAGGCCATTGGTGCTTTTGTCTAGGGGCATACGTGTTTCCACAGAAAGACATCTGAAGGCCAGGTGCTACTAGCCACAAAGGCTAGAGGGCACCTTGACCCCAGCATTGCGAAGGGTGGGGTCATCCCGCTGCTCGCCCTGAAGACTGCCCGTTAACCGGTGCAGGGGCGTCCGTTCCTGTGCGCCAGCCACGACCTGCCCCCGGACCAGGTGGCTGGGGTGCTGGGCCACGAGTGGCGCCTGGCCCTTCCCCGTATTGCCCTGGTGCTGCTCACCAACGTGGCCCCACTGGGCTCAGCCTTACCCCGAAGAGTCATCGACGCGCTCAGACGGGGCATCATCAAGGTGCCCGCTTCCCCTCCTTTCATTGGCTAACTCGTCGATCTATACTCCGTGAACCCTAAGCTGACAGTGCGGTAGGAGCTATGTGCTCATTGTACTAGTCAGACGTTCATCTTTTGCCACGTGATCACGTGCCTGCCCATACCCATGTGCAGAAAGCGGAATCGGGCGATAAAAGGAAGGCAATCGATTGGTCTGGCAAGCGCGTAGCTTCCACTGCACTGTCGGGTTAGGGGTGGACGGAGTATAGAAGTGTCTCTGGGAGCATACATGTTTCTGCGGACCTACACTGGATGTCCGAACATTTTGTGGATGTCCTGAGAATGTTCGTGGGACAATTGTGCCGGTGGGTTGACTGCATTATGACCGCGTGTGGCTGCTTACAACGAGATAACTCACTGGCACCTTCTATTCAGGCAATCCTGGCCCACTTCCGATCTGTGTATAGTATTTCCAAATTTTTTATGCCTCATTCCTTCACCATGGGGAGTTGGGATAATTTTGATAATGTTACAAGTGACCCGACGCAAAAATCTTTGGTATAATTTGGGATTGGTCACGTTCAAGTGCCACTTGCACACCGGTACCACCACTTTTCAACTCTGTACCGTGTGTTGTAATGGAGTGCAAACAGTGGTAATGCAGTCAGTCCTACTCAAATGCAAATATGTGAACCAGGCTTTACGTTTACGAAAAGGTAGAATACCAAAAGCTTCATCGATACAGTTTTTAGGGGGACGTGATAAAGAAAGGTGTCACCCGAGAATACGGGACCTGTTACTGCTTTGGGGCGTTCAGACAAGATAGAAAGCGAGCCTCGCGCAGAAATTTATTTCGAGTAGACTCGCGCAGCTATGGAGAACTGTCATATTTATTTGGTACACAAGGGTTCAATCTATAATCGAAGTTAAATGCCAACCTGTGATGGTGAGCCAGCTTTCTCAGCCCATCGAACTAACCCAGACGCATCAGCCGCTCTTAGCGAACTGGTGCGAAATTATGAAGTTTAAATTGCACACTCGCCCAAGCTGTGAACAAGCCCCAAACTCCACACACAATGCACCCAGCAGAACAGGGTGAACCAAGCCACCGAGCATGCCTTAAAGAAAGAGAGGGAAAGATAAACGGGATGTTACGAAGGCCTCAGTCCCTTCCAAGTCTAGTTCAAGGTCGGGCCCGCCCAAGCAAGAACGCGTTGCAGAAAGGCGAAGAGTTGAAAAGAGCAAGAGTGGAGCAAAAGGAAGAATGTGGCTGCTCCGTCACAGCCAGGTTAGTGGTGTTTGGATGTAACGGCCGGGAAGGCGAACACAGTAGAGAGAAAATTAATAGATATATCCTTATGGGTGTTCCATGGGACCGGTGTTTTTTGACATAACGGCAGTCAGTATAACAAAATGGTAACAAGGTTCTACTCTAGTTAATTGAGATGGTGAATGCATTTGCCCTGAAGCGATGAGCACCAGGTAAAAAGCACAAAGAGGCAGAGGGAGAGGTTGAAGTATGAAGGCAGGAAAAATTGACTAAGTCTCTTTGGGAAGAGGTTTCGTGTGGTTCTTGAATAGTACTCGTTATCTGGAAATGTTCACTCATTATTTTGGTTACTCACTATCTGGAGACATTTGGAACTGAGTGGAGTTACCTTTTAATGGCTTTAGGGCAGTAATCCACCTACTAGTGCCCACTTAAAGGGCAGGAAAAGGTGCCGTGAAACTTGTGAGAATAACTACAGTCACCTTCTAATTTTGCTTTAGACTCCATAATTGAATGAAAGAAAGGAAACTCTAACCAAAAATTGATACGGAGCCCGACGTTTCAAGGCCAGTTCGGCCCCTTGATCACGGGTGACTGTTCTTGTCCTTGTCGTCGTTTTGCAAATTGCCCGGTGTTATTGGTTTCTTTAAAGCGGCCGTTGTATCTGCACGTGCTTTATGGTTCATAGCGCCTCGCGTGATGCACCGCAAACCAGACACATAGGCGCTTGGCAGTGTCCCAGCTGACCGGTTGACGTTATTTTTGGTGTTCTGAATGTACCAGGACTCTAATAAAAGGCGTCTTCGCCAGTTTCTTTCCGTGCCAAGAATAGAGCATTTGTTGAATTCAATCGTGTGACCCTCTTTTTGGACGTGTTCTGCCAGCGCACTACCCTGCCACGTTATTCTTTTTGACGTCATACTGATGCTGGCGTAGACGTTCCGGGAAGTTTTTAGTTTCCCCAACGTAGGAGACGCCGCAGTCACCACAGGGGATCCTGTAGACGAGTCCCTGAGCCTTTCTTTTAGGGGGACGATCCTTTGGAAGCGAGAAGAGGCGTCCAATGGTGGACACCGGTTTATGTGTCACACTGACGCCGTATTTTCGTAAAACGCGCGAGAGTCTCGCTTGGGCCCTTGATGTACGGGACGCATACGCGGTTGGGTGGAGGAGGGGCGTCTTTTGTTTCATTCTGTCTAAGGTTTTTGTACACGTTGTTCAAAAACCTGGTAGGATAACCATTCTGTTTCAGGTCGTGTTTGATCGTTGTGACCTCTTTCTTAAGAGCCTCTTCAGTGGAGCAGACAGTAATTGCTTGCCTGAAGAGTGCGGAAGCCACAGAAGATTTGTGCGTTGCAGGGTGGTAGGACGCAAGTTCAGGTATCGGCCGGTGTGTGTCGGTTTTCTGTAAACTTCGAATGTCAAACGGTTGGACTTTCTCTTCGTGAGCACGTCCAAGAATGGAAGAGAACCGTCAGACTCTAGTTCAATTGTAAATTGTATCGCCGGTTCAATGGAGTTTAAGTGGTTGTGAAGGTTGTTGATTTCACTGGTTTTGACCACAGAGAAACAATCATCAACATACCGTAAGAACTACCTACATCGGTTGCTGTCACCCCTCACGGGGAGGACAAACACGTATGTGCTTTAACTCCATAATTGAATATTTGCGCATACTTCACTTACATGTTGGCAAACCTAGTTGTACCTAGTTGTATTTGTAACTTGCGATATAGGAGATGAGGCACGCCACGGCTTCTTGCCAGGCCGAGATGTCCTTCCACTCCCACAGTTGAGGTGCCACGAGCTGGGCTGGGCCCGGGTCGGGTAAGACCGAGGGTCACCGGGCCCGAGCCGGTTGGGGCCTGAAAAAGTAGGCCCACGAGAAATGGTCTATCCACTGCATTCACCTCCACCGCCAAGCCGCCGCCAGGATTGCAACCGGTGATTGCGGTGCCTGGAACGTGTCTCCAGCTGGTGCGTGTATTACATCCTCATTTGTGGTGCCTCAGTTTCCTCTCAACGACGTCACACTTGCGTCGCGCCATCTCCTGCCGAGTTCCTGGCGGTGGCGCAGTGGCGGAGGTGGATGCGACGCGCGCTCGTTCTGCCATTGGAGGCTCTCCGGTTTGGCCGCCCACGAACACTTCAGCAGCCGGAACTTGGGATGCCGCAATGACGGCAACACTTGCGTTCTCTCATTTTCACTGCCGTAACTCGTACGAGCAACCGTGAGGATTGCGTTGTCCGATAGCGTGAAGTGTCACTCCCATGGCACGGTGTTTGGCCGCTTTGGCACCGCTGTCGATGCATGGGTAGTTAAAGGCTGGCTCACACATTTGCGTTTGAGTGTACTTGAGTGCATTGCACTCAACCGCTTAGCACGCTGGCACGCTGGTGGTAGCCCTGGCGGAGACGTTTGCAGACGATCAACGTCTTTGCCACCTCCTCGCAGCTTGTATTGCAAACGCGGCCCATAAACCACGTGGCCCCGACCAAGCAGTTGCAAACTCTCTGTAATACTCAAGTGTTGCGCGGTTACAAGCGAATGCTACGCACTCAAGCACACTCAAATGTAAATGTGTATCAGCAACCTTAAGGGGGGACACTACCCAGAGAAAAGAAAAATTCTGCAAAAAACATTGATTTTGAAAAATTACATATTTACATCCATCTACATCCAGAGAGTATTCCCAGAAATTTTCACTAGTTCTCACTGCATAGTTAATTTTTTATAAATTTTTTTCTGTCCATTGAAGCTAAAGAAAAGGTAGGGTTTGGAGCACTTTGAACACATTTTTCTCCGTTCCACTTTTTGGTATAAATTCTATTTTAGTCAACCTATCGTTTGATAATGGCATTACAGGGAAGGCTCGTTCTTCACTTTTCCTGACTGAAATTTAACAAGGAATGCGCCTATGGAGTATGTTTGTCACTCTACGGATGTCTTTTATAAAAAATGTTAACATTTTGTCGGAGACACGGAAGACCAAAAAGGTGACCAATTTCGCAGAAGAGGAAATTGATAGAAATCAAGGACTTTTTACAAAAAACTTTCCATAGGCTCCTAGGCATTCTGCTACATATCTAGCGAATAAAAATCTTGAATATTGTGATAGTTTTCCGACGATAGATTAACTAAACAATGTAGGCGTGTTGCTCATAGAAGCTGCCCTTATTTCCTTCCCACTTAACCAACAGACCTGAAATTTTTGTTATGCACCCTTTGGCATGACCACCAGCCTACCCTGTAAATTTCATTAATTTTAAGCCAAGGGTTCGAAAGTTGACCCTCCCTGGGGGTGTATCCCCTTAAGAAGGTAAACACACTATTCAAACCTGCTTTCGAGGCAGAACTACCGACCGCAGAATACTAGAGCAAACTGTCGGACCCCCTGTTGCCAGGCGGCCAACACGACGGAGATGTGGATCCTGACGCACGGCCTGAATGTGGGTCTGGCCAAGGAGGTTGGAGACGCCGTGGGGGCTGAGCTGGGCCGGCGCCAGGCCCAGCGTTGCCCGAAGCACCCCAGCCGCAGTGGGGCCACCCTGCCCCCCTCACCCTCCTCGGGGTGGTGAGGGACGATCTCCTGGCACATGCTGAGCTCTTCGACGGACGGGTGAGCGTTGTGACAGAAATGCGTCTCTTTGCGCATGAGTGGGAAAATGTATTTTTCCACACAAGAGGGGAGTTGCAAAATGCTGTTCTCTGCTCCGGGTCGCAAAGCAGGATTTAGGCCCTGGGTTCGTTGTAGTACATCTAGTGGTTGTTAACCCTGTTCCACTTTACGATGTACTGCAGCCGATGCTCTTAGTCACCAGAACCAATCCATAGCTCGGAGCATGTCAATTAACCTTCAAGTTGGGTGGAGCGAAGTGCAGAGTATGAGGTCATGTGCATTAAAATGAAAGCGCCTCAGAAAAACGGGGGCAAGGAAGTCAAGACAGCACAGAGGCGCGGGTGGAGTGATGGATTGGCTAACATGGCTCATAGTGTCTATTGCAGTGCGTCTTGAGGTGGAACAGAGTATAGTTGATGAAAATAACATACCTCTTGAACTGTTTCCACTCCCCTTTCTTCAAGACTGAGTCCTTGTTCGTAAAGAAGCGGTGGGTTTTTGATGGCTGTAGTAAAGGCAAGGCAGCTGTTTTTGCGACTGGCAGGTGATGCCACATTTGAGTACTTTATATTCTCCAGTTAGAGCTCTGCTCCATGATACCACCATACCCTCTGTACAAGGAGCAGACGAACTTGCTCCCCATATTTGTTTCTGTGAGAGGGTAACATCTCTTTCTCATCTCAGTAGCTTGAACCTCAGAAGTACGACGGAGGCTTCGCTTGTGCAGCGGCAAGGAATCTTTGTTCCATTTAGCTTATCTTACGTTTTGGCTTTGCTGTGAGGTTTAAACCTCGTATGAAGTAGCCTCAAAGATGTAGAAAGGGGTTCAAAGTGTTTGCTGTCAGAGTTCTTGTTCTTTGTAAAAAGAAACAATGTGGTTTCCTCGAGGAATAAAATTCACACTTCCTGTGCTTCTTCTCAAGGGTACCCAGTTGCAAACTCAAAGATGGCTTTTCTTGCTTGCAAGCATGTTAATTGATGGCTGATTCCTCCTGGGTGAGTCAGGCAGGCTCATTCTGGCATTGCTCATTCGTGCATTTCAGACGTACTGAGCTAAGAAATTTGTGACTGAACCATGCCGGAATTAATTCCCATCGCTCATCACAGAAAAGTGAGAGTGTGCTGAGGTGTCACCTTGGATGCCTGTCAGTTGGCTCCTTCCTTTCTACCCTACAGCCACTATCTTGATGTAAAAGTCCCTCATGGGCCTGTTCCATTCACTACAAAATACTCAGCCAACTTTCCCAGGAATTCCTCATAAAAATTTCTCTCTCGGGCTTTTTCATACCATCTTTGGAACTGAAGGCTAGTGAAAGTCATCCTCCTCCTTCGAGCGACCACCTTATTGTTCTCGTAAGCTGCTTGGACGAGATGTGCTAGAGCTCTGTTATCAGGCAACTTAAATATTCTTTAGAAACATGAACTGTGTTTGATGACAATCTCCAGCTCACCCTGTTGGCCTCAAGACATCAGGCAGTAGTGTGTCTCACTCTTTATTAATTTAGATGTGTATGGTATAAACTGCAGGCATGGAATCCTCCTGAACCTGTATGGCTTGGTATGCAGTCATAGGCTCCATTTTATTAAAAGAGGATGGACTCTTAAAAATAAAATGACAGTGATAGCTGTTATTGTGTGTAGTAACATACATACATTTTATGCATTTACTCGATCACACGCAACACAGCCTTGTGGTCACTGAAGTGTGTAGGAGAGAGAACACACTGCACACATAAGTCAACGTCCCTGCCTAAGACAAAATCTAGACGGGCACCATAGGCTATTGCTGTAGCTATGCGAAGTGCAAGTTCATCTACTTCTTTTGCAGGGGTTGTGGTGATGTCAAAATGCCAAGCCCTGGTTGTCTCTGATTGAAGGATAGTGGGTGGACCTCAAGGCAACTTGCTTTGAGGTCTACCCACTGTCCCTAAGTTAGAACCAATCGGAGCTCGGCGTCCTGACGTTGCCACAACACTGCCGAGCGCATAGGTGTGCCTGCCAAGGGGTGAACTACTCTGGTTGGATGTGGTCACGGGATTTTATTACAACACAAAGGTTTCTGCCTAACACAATGCCACTATGGATGCAGCTGATAAGTCCATATCACAGCTGTCACTGTAAAATCACTGATCTTGTTTTTCACTAAGGACTAGATTATCATGTCAAGGCACTGCCCAAATGTATTTTGCTCCAGTTTTGCATATTTTCTGTGACAGTCAAACGTAGGGCAGACTGAATTCAGAGGAGTACCGCAGGCACTGAAAGTCCCATATGGTGTGACCTCAAATTTCTTTAAATTACCATACGTCTGGAATTTCAGTGGCCGTGCTTCATGCTTCATGAAATTTATATCTTTAACCAATGAACATGTCCCTTAGACACGAATAGTACTTGGAAGGATAAAACATAGAGGACAGGGTGGAAACAGGACTTCTTTGAAAGAAGTCCTTTTTCTGTCCCCGTCCTTGATGTTTTATCCTTCCAAGCATTCACATCTATTCACCAACACGCTTGTTTTCAATTATTAATGTCCCTTAGATGCCATATAACTTGGAAAATATTTAGCGTACTAAGTTACCATACGCGACCATGAAAAAGGGTATGAGAGTGGCCTTGAACGCAAAATGTTTGACTGGCGACTCTTGTGTAGTATTTTCTGGCTGGTTGAGCCCTCTTAGGTTGTGTTTCGGTAAAAACCTTGTCAGCGTTCTTTCAATGCTACCCCGACAAAGCAAACCGCCTAGGCGCAGCTAAGCTCTGCATTGTCCCATACTTGTCTTCGGAAGAATGGGAACTTCCCAAGGAGTCATTCTGAGTGCCAATCTGTCGTAGATTAAGATTAGCAGGACAAGCCCCTGTTCACTGGGATTGGCATTCTTTTTCTCCTCAGCGTTCACTCTACTGGACTGGAAAGAGAGGGCTGGCTTTGTGAGAGGAGCTTTTCTTGCTGTTCTTAACCTGCAACGGACTACAGATCAGTATAATTGCTAAAGTGCGACCACATTTCATTGCATGCTTGCTGTATGTTAATACTCTCTCTCTGTTTGTTTGTGCAATCTCACCTGCTGCAAACGTCGGCTGCGACCTGCATTAAACACAGTGAGTAAATGAGCGGACTAAAATGCTTTCAGGTTTGCACTAAGAAGCTGTGCACATGCCGTTTTCCCTTTGGCAAAAGTCGTCACTGAATCAAGCTTTGGAAGGCTCTCGTACCCTGTTGGAACTGCACATAAATGTATGCTCATCATGTTAGAAAAAAAGTGCAATTCTGTTTTCCAAACGAAAATAAAATAAAATTAATAGACATTTGTTTTAATACAGAACATGCTTATGTACTGGATTTCATAAAAAAGTGTAACGCATGGGTGTAATGGAGAAACAAAAATAACCACGCAGGCTAAGATAACGTAAAGTGTGCGTTGCCTGGTACGGGCTATGCATCCTTTATGCATCCAAAACAGAAGTGCAGAAGTCCCGAACATCCCCGGCCTATCAGTCAAACTTTATTTCCCCTTCGAAGCATCCAAAGCAGAAGTGCCTTAAATCTGAACCTCCCGAACATCTCTTATCACGAGTTGTGGGGCTCTAAAAGAGTGTACTCGATATGCACTTGCACAACTCCCTGTTGCAATCACGTCTTGATTGTACCACTCCAGTTTAGCGGACGTTTTGATCATTAGGAATGCCTCTCAACTTCGATTGCTATAGCCAAGGAACCCCTCCAGCAACTGCATGTTTTACGGCTGCACATGCCACTTGGAAAGTTTTGCACATTTGCAAGTGTTTAGACCAGGGATTCTCAAACTTTTCAAACTGCAGGAACACCCAATTCTTTCGACTGGTAGCCGAGAAACTTTTCCCGGTCTCGGCATTGACCCAATAAAGCCGCAGCAGAAGCCGACAGACTTTCTAAAGAATAACGCTCTTACTAGAGGGTGTCTGGCACATAGTTATGCGCCAGTAAGTGGTTCAGGCCTTCTGAAATAGTGCTTAAACTGTAGGAACAATTTACTTAGGGGTAGGGATGGCCGAGGAAATTCTGGAGCTCGGGCAGCCTTTGAGTCGACTCTGAAGGACCCCTCAGGTCCTAGGAATTGAGTTTGATGACGATGACCCGAGGTGTGGTGTGTAGCTCGACACGCATGATCTTTCAGAATGTGCTGGACCCTGCGCGCTGTCCAGGTTTGTTTTCTGTCATTCCAAATGTGACTTGTTTTAGAGCGCAGCTCTTAGGCGCCCGTTTCCGGCTTGAGCGGCGTCGCCGTTAGGCGTCGCCGTCGGCCGGTCAGCTACCGCGCAGTGCATGATGGGTAATTTTCCCCGCTAAATTTAGCGGAAAAATTTTCCCGCTAAATCTAGCGGACAAATTTCCCGCTAAATCTAGCGGAAAAATTTCCCGCTAAATCTAGCGGAAAATTTTCCCGCTAAATCTAGCGGAAAATTTCCCTGCTAAATTTAGCGGAAAATTTTCCCCGCTCAAATCTAGCGGAAAATTTTCCCCGCTAAATCTAGCGGGAAATTTTCCCCTTAAATCTAACGGAAAATTTTACCGCTAAATCTAGCGGAAATTTTCCCTCGCTAAATCTAGCGGGAAATTTTCCCGCTAAATTTAGCGAGAAAATTTTCCTCGCTAGATCTAGCGGAAAATTTTCCCTGCATATGAGCGGAGAAAATTTTCCGCTAAATTTCCCGCTAAATTTACCGCATGGAAACTCCTCCCGCGAGGTCACGACCTCGCAGGCCACGTGACCCCCCCCTCCCTGAGGTCACGTGACCCCCCCCCCCCCCCGTGCCTCCCCTGCTCCTCAAGGCTGCAGCTCTAATCTGAGCGTTACAGGGAGTTGTAAACGGCTTTCATTTTTTTCATAACCCCTTTATCAATCCTGTCCAGTTTAACTGGAGTGCCATTAATACTAATGATGATAATCTTTATATCTGGGTTCCTATAAACAACCACAGCAGTCCTCTGCCTTGTGCACAAACGCAAAAATGGAGTAAGCAAGAAACCAAAAGTTAGAAAGGAAGAAACGAAAAAATACTGGAACTCGCCCCCTACAGAAGATGTGGCCAACATGTTCTGAGCTTTTTCTCTCTCCCACCACCAAAAATGAGAAGCCCCTACACATATTAGGAAATGCTACTACCGTATAATTCTGAGCAAGCGCCCCCCCCCTTCCCTGCACGCAAGTCAAAATTACCTACAAAGTGGGGGGGGGGGGGAGCGCTATCTCCGGAATGGCACCAAAATTCAAGATGGCGACGACAAAATTTTTCCACCAGAAAAAGAAAAAAAGCGCAGTGCACACAGATTTAATGTTTTATTTACCTCTGAGAACATAGACTTTATTAGGCCAAAGATTTGTGACCGCTATGTTAATCACTTTCAAAACCACCAAAAGACTCCTCAGAGTCGGCTGCAAGAAAAAGTTTGCAGCATTCCGCGATGTTTCCCAACTGCATGCCGTTGGCTATTTTGACAGCCTCTTCAGAAAGAAGCCGGTTGCTAATGGCTCATTCTGCACTTCTTTCACGCTCCAGGTATTAAAAGAGCGCGTCGTCCACGTATTCACTGAACACCGGCGCGCCGTTACTTAGCTTTCGTCGAACTTTGGCTTTCCCGTTGTTTGACTGTAGCAAATTGTCGAAATTCTTGTCCCATTCCCGTATCCGGTCAAGCTTGATGTGTCGAGACGTCTGGTATACGTCTTTCCCGTTTTCACAATGCAATTGGACGACCTCGATTTTCTTTACCACTGTGTAAGAATGCATAGCCGACCTGACACCCCCAAAACAAAGCGACAATGGCGCGTCGTGACCGGGCTGATCAGGCTGCAAAGTAGGATGGGATTGGATTGAATTCTCGGACTGAACTTCGCAGGCCAGTGTTGCCTGGACGCGGTCAGCGCGATGCGTGATACGGGTGCGGAGCAGGGAGGGGGCGCTTTCCCGGAACGGCGCGGAAATGTGAAATTAGCGGTGAAGTTGGGGGGGGGGCTCTTGCTCGGGTGGGGGCGCTTGCTCGGAGTTTTACGGTAGTACTTCTGACCAAAATATCAATACATAACGTTATGACATATGCACAAGGTCAATTGATGTTAATGTATAAATGTTGTCCTTCTCAGCAGGCGGAGGTGCAGATAGAGAATGAGGGCAACCGGCCGGAAGAGTCCAAATACGAGCTGAACCCGGACCACTCGCACTTCCTGCTGGTGAGGGACGACACGGTGAACAAGACGGGCCTCAACTACTTCCTGATCCGGCTGGAACAGCACCTCGCCTCCCTGGCAGAGTCGCCGGACCGGGGTGCGCCCGCTTCTCCCTCCTCTTTAAAGCTTTGGATTTGGGCTAGTTTCATAATGGTTTAGAAGATCTGTAAACCACGAACTACACTCAATATTTCTTCTCTGCACTGCATCGTCAAGGCTAGCTTGGTTTCTGCAGTACCGCATTCCTGCCCACCGAATGGATGGTGCCACTTCCCGCGCAGCAAGTGGCACCATCCATTCGATGAGCACTGGCTTGCCTGGCGGCGGTGCTGCAGTATGGCGGCAAAGTTCGAAGTGAACGCCGTTTTTAATTTGGGCGTGGTGGTGCCTTATATGCAATGCGACGCAAAGCAGACATGTTCCGTTCATTTATATTTAAAATCAGCACCTCCTCATAGATAAATTTTGTTTCTCTCTGCGATTTAAAAATCCAAGCGCTGTCATGTTCTCCAAAATTTGCATCCCATCCCCACCGCTTTAGTTTCACTTTACGTGTGAGCGAAACCAAAGCTACAAGCACAAGCACGTTGCCTCGAAGGATGCTTGCACTGCAAGAGCTCGCCCTCGGCAGGGGTGCTCAAAGCTTGGAACTCGTTCATTTAGCTTTTGTGTCTGGTAGCTTCCGTTACGCTCGCATTTAAAGTGAAACAGAGTATAGAGTCGTATTCGAGTGGACTTCCAGATTTCTGTGACGCATAGTTTATTTAGGTTGGCCGGATACAGTGATGTCTCGTTAATATGGACACCTCCGTTCCCGTAAAAAATCGTCCATAATGTGAGTTATCCGTAATAACGAGACAAAAATGCGTGTATTTTTCCAGTTTGTACCCGAAAGTGGTGTCCATATAGCGGGGTATCCATATAAACGGTGTCCATATTAACGAGACATGACTGTATGAAGTTTCGTTTGCACTCTCGAAGTCTCAGGATGCGCATGCGCGACGCAGAGGACTCGGTGCCACTGGTGTCGCTGCTGGTTTGTGGGGGCATCGGCTGCCTGCGGTTGTGCCTGGACCACCTGCGGCGCCAGCTGCCCCTGCTGGTGCTCGAGGGCAGCGGGGGCCTGGCCGACCTGCTGGCCTTCGCGTACCGACAGGTGCAGCGCAGGTGAGACGCGGTTGCGGGGTTTTAGCACCAAGGCTCGAGTCTAAAGGCCGGTTGGGAGGTTTGCGTTGGAGTGTGATAGAGTGCGTCGTGCTCGCTCTTAGCTGCTCACGACGTAGACAACACGCCAGCACACCGACGCCATCCATCGGCTGGTCCTCGAACACTTCCGACCTGCGGGTAATGTTCAAGCTGACCGCTTTCGATGCACGGGCGAAATGGGGCGCTAAACACGCCAGTCTGAGACATGTTCCAGGTACCATAGCGATAGACGTTAACTAAGCCCGTGGACTATGTCCACAAAGTGAAGATAGTGTATGAACTTTTACGTGTTGCCCTTGTGCGACCTCGTCCAAGCTGAGAAGCCGCCACCGTGACTCTTGCTTCCTCCTTCCTGTCCTATGGCTAATAATGACGTCTGCTACTACTAAGGTATTGCAGTATTTGTGAGATCACAGCTATGCACACACTATGAGAAATAGTCATTTGTAACACTGTCAGATTTAGTTTGAGACCTCGATGAAAAAGTGATGCATAAAATAATAGGGAATATATGGGCAGATTGGATGCATTCCAGGACTGGCTGATACTTGGCCCTAGCATGTCATTTTGTTCTCTCGCCACGAGGAGTTATAAGTGAGCGCAATGCACTTGATCACAGTCAAACGCAAATGCACGAACTAGCCTCGAGGCAGTGCCTGAGGGGGATTGGGGGGGGGGGGGTGTAGAAAGGTAGATGGGCTGCTGTGCCCAACATCCAGATGCAGCTTGCATTTCTTGCTTGCTTGCATTTTTAAGGTTGGCTTGCATTAGCTTGTATTTTATAAGGTTATGAGTGATAATGCAATTGCATTATCAATCATGACCTTAAAAATGCTAGCCGTTCACCCTTGTTTGTGTCAGACCGGTTGCAGCTGATAAAACCCGTTTGCTCTACTGACGTCTAACTCCTGGTTAGCTCAGTTGCTAGAGCGCTCCACTGGAAATGGAGAGGTCCCTGGTTCGAATACCAGGACCAGGTGGAATTTTTATGGTCACGCGCCAGTCACCTAGCTATCTTTAAAGATTTGTGTTTGTCCTTTGTCCCCCTTGTTCGCCCTTCTCCGGGGATTATTTTCATTGTTCCTCTGTTTGTATTTTTTTCCCCACAGATTTAGCATTTTACAATGTCTGTTTCCAGTTTCAAATAAAAAAAAAACCTACGGTTGTCAATAGCTTATCTCAAAGAAAACCAAACACGGTCATGGGATTCCTCGACCTGTAGGGAACTTGCGCTCAACCCAAATACAGTCAAACCTCGATGTAATGAAGTCAGTAAAATTCGGAATTTACTTTGTTACATTAGAATTTCGCTACATAGAAATTCGGGACTAACGTTAAAGAAAGTTTCTAAAAATGTTTCCCGGATGCACAAAGCTCACCGAGGACACTTTTATTTCTGTTGAAAGTAGTCCGTCACCTTTCTCTGGGCCACTCTTGACGTTATTATTGGCATCGCACGACGTTCGCATAGCCAGATGGCCTGCATCGCGTCTTCGTCTTGCTGTGTACTCGCGAACTGCCTCAAGACATTGATCGCGTACACCACTTCACGGTTACTGGACACATTTCGCTGTCGTCCCCATCTTGCGAGTTCCCACGAACATCGCTAGCTATCGCCTCGACGGTCACCTCCTCCGCCGCAATGACATCAGAGTCGGCGTACAGAAAGTCGTCGAGGTCGACGTTGTCAGGGGCAGCTCCATCACCTTGAAGGCTTCGCCACGCTTCGTGAAGAGCCTGATCATCGGCCATCTCTTGGTCGGCACAGCCACTGGCTGTTGCAACTCTAATTGTGGCGGCCACGTCGTGAAATCCAGCTTTTTTTGGAAGCAATTAAGGATAGTTTCCTTTGGCGTGACCTTCCAGCAGGCTGTCAGCATTTCCAACGCTTGGAAAATGTACACCTTCGTCGGACGGTTCATTCGAAGATCCAGCAAAACTTTATCGATGACCCGTCGACGGTTGGAACACTTAACGCTGTTTATAATTCCCTGATCGAGCAGTTGGATAAAGGAGGTGCAGTTGGGCGGCAGGAACTTGAGCTCCACACGGGTGAGGCCTACGTCTTCGACGTGATGTGCCGAACAATTATCCAGCACAAGACACACACTGCGGCCGGCGTCCCTCTTGTCAGCATCGAAAGCTTGTAGTAGCCAAGCGCGGAAAATGTCTCTGGTCATCCACGCCTTGCTGTTTGACGTGTCGGTCACGTTGAGCTTCTGGGAGTGTGAGAAGCAACGGGGATTCTTGCTTTTCCCAATTAAAAGCGGCACCCTTTTGTCACTGGCGTCCATATCTGCGCACAACAAAACTGAAATGCGGAGCTTGCTCTGCTTACCGCCATGGTAATGGTTGCCTTTGATAGCGAGCGTCCGATTTGGAAGCTTCTGATAAAAAAAAGCCGTTTCGTCGGCATTGTAAATGTCCCCAGGTGCATAGCGTTTCAGCATTCCCGGCATCTCTTTTCCTAGCCATGTGGCGGATTCTGGTGCATCGGCTGAAGACGATTCTCCGCTGATTACATTTTCACAATTGCATGCCAGGCCTTGAACTTGTGCAGCCATCCGCTGCTTGCCTGAAAATCATTGTGACCCAGCAGGCAGGCAAAATCTTTTGCTTTCTGCTGCAGTACAGTGCCAGTTATGGGGATGATCTGTGCCCGGATAGACATAAACTATTTAAAAACAGCCGTGTCAACGTTTTCATAGACCGCCAGCTTCAGTCGTTTACGTCGACCGCTTACGCCAGCCACTCTTCAATGAGCCAAGTATGGTCTCCTTGCCTTCAAAATCGTTGACAGCGAACTCTGAGGAATTCCAAAGCAGGCTGCAAGATCCTTCTTCTTTCACCATTGGCGACTGCTTGCACAATCTTCGCTTTCTGCTCAAACGACAACACCTTTCGCTTGCCGGAGCTCATAGTGCTAGAGCACTGATGCACGAAAAGTGTCATTAGGCCTCAAAAGCAGAAAGCGTGGCCTGACCAGGGCAATGAGAAATGCACGCTTTTAGTTAGGCCTTAAATTGAACTAGACAGAGTGAACGAAACCGACGGACAAAACGGCGGCGATTCTAGTGTCCTCTGGTGGCCGTTCTGTGCACCATACTCGCCAGATTCGCCGACTTCACCCCGGAGGGCACCCTCCACAGCATTGGGTGCATTTGGCCAGATGGGCCAGTTGGGCGGCCCATTTCACCCTTTGCACTTTATTGGGGGCCCGTTTCAGCTCGTGTGCTTCCCACAA
Organism: Ixodes ricinus; assembly: GCA_037355805.1. Taxonomy (NCBI): domain Eukaryota; kingdom Metazoa; phylum Arthropoda; class Arachnida; order Ixodida; family Ixodidae; genus Ixodes; species Ixodes ricinus. The sequence goes on along the minus strand of JAZHYW010041989.1, from coordinate 55,755 downwards.
TCTCCTTTGAGACCCAAAAGTTTGTACCGAATTGTCCATGAAACTTCGTTACATCGAAATTTTAGCAAACGGAACTTCGTTACATAGAGGTAAAAAATACATGGCGTGCACACATTTGCGGTTAGAAAAGGTTATGTTCTTTGCTTCATCGGGGTTTTGTTACATACAGTAAACTTTCGTTAATTCGACCTCGACGGAACCTTGAAATTTGGTCAAATTATCCGAATGATTGAATTAAAAAATTAAAAAAAGGACAGAAAAGCAGTTAAAATTAAACTTCCTTTTATTGTCCAAAGTACTCACGGATAGTCTGCTGCCGTCTGCGCTTAGGAAGGGCCCTGCAAGGACTTTTTTACTAGTTTTTAATTTGCACTGAACCTGAGCGCACTGAACGTAGTACAGTAGATTCCGTTAAGGTGAACTCGCTTAAGCGGAATTCTCGGATATGCCGAACAAAGTAAGAACATTTGGTTGGTTTCCCATTGACGCAATGCAAAAAAAAAATCGTTTAACACGAACCGCTTCGCGCGCGCATTTTGGATAACCGAACTTTCACAGCTCCCCCCTCGCGATGGCACTGCACCGACGGCGACGCCGCGCATTGCGCCGGCCCGAGGTGTATGTCAGATGTACCGTAAAAAACCGCATATAATACGAGTTTTTTTTTTCTAATTTTCAGCTTCGATGAGGCGCGATCTAACGCTGTTTGACGTAGTTTCGGTTTCTAAGCAGTATGGCGCTCAAAACAGCTATCATCATCATTAAACTCAAAATATCCGAGGCGCCACCTTTTGTACACGATCGGGCTCGGCAATGGCGTCGGCGCGAAAACAATCGTCGGTCGCCTACAGAAGAAAAGTTTTTCGCTGTGGCTAGCGTTACGTCCAGACGGAGCACTGAAACGCGTATACCTACCCCTTCCCCCCCGCCCTCCTCTCTCTCCCCCGTGAACCTAGGGAAGGCGGAGATTCGGACGTAACTTGGGTTACGTCGGACGTAACGCTAGACACCTCGAAAGTTTTTTGGTTGCGGAAGACATCGGAAACAGTGCTGCCTGTCGACAATTCGCCGTAAATAAGGGCAGCATTCGGCGGATGGAGACGACACAAGCAAGCCTCTGTCCTGCGTGCAACGGAACGAGAAGAAGCTTTCAGGAGCCCAAAGAATGGCGCGCCCGCTGACGTCGAGGCAAGTCTCACGCGACTTTGTAGAAGAGCACCGTGAACGGCACCTCGCTCGCAACTTTGTAAAAGAGCAGCGTGAACGGCACCTCGCCATAAACATCGAGCTGCTGCATGAGAACTTTGGCGAGCCGACATTGGGCTTACTCGGCTTAGAGAGTAATGCGCCGCGACCGGTTTTCACCGCGTCGGCGCACGCTGTCTCGCTCGCTCTTTAAGAAGTGCGGGATTTCAAATGCGCTCGACGACAGTGAAGACGACGGCCTCTGGGAGGAGGCGTCGGGAGTGCGGGATTTCAAATGCGCTCGACCACAGTAAAGACTACTGCCTTGGGAGGAGGTGTCGGACAAGGAGTCTGATGGACGTGATGACAGTGATTGGCGGTTCACTAACGAGATGTGTCCCAGGAACATGGGCCACATGTCGTTTTTATTGCTGGACACCGATTTGCACAGAGGGAGGCGGCAGTCAAAAATTACCGAATGGATCGGTTCCCCACCAGTGGTGTGTCAAACATTATTTTTTCTTCTTTTGGCATGGAGCCAATAAATGTCCCTTTTTGCTATCTCTTCATTGCAGGCTTTTTCATTCTGTGTTTATTGGTCAGCAGCAATGTAGACATGCCCAGCATGATAATTAGGGCACTTCTGTTGCGGCTGAACATCCGATAAGTCGAACAAATTTTCAAGGTCCCTTCGTGTTCATCTTAAAGGGAGCTCTCACTGTAACTTAGTGAAACTTTTCTCTTCTCGAAATTCGCTTTATTTTAAAAGTTATAGGCAAATTAAGATTACGAAAACAAGCAAAAAATAACCTTCCTCATGACGTCCTTGGTTGCTTGAGTGGCCGTGAACTAGAGGAGGGGCAGTGGGCTCATTGCGAGCGCTCACGGCTGCCGTACTCCGTGTCGACATCGCGAGAGGGCGCCACTAAAGCATGTGTTGAACAGGCTCTATGAAGCGGGCGGCCAGGCGGCTCGCATTGCATTTGCTGCGCGATTAAAGACTATTTCGGCATAACACTTCATTGGCCAGAAACGACAGCAAACACGGGCAAAGATCAGCTCAGAATGGGAGCCACTTCGCGCTGCCATACCGCGAAATGGCTCACACCCCAAGACAAAGCTTTTCGCCGAAAGCGTTGCGGAACGCCGGAGCCGGTCGGATCATCCTGCCCATACGACCGCAGCGCCGCGCGTACATCCGGGACCTTTCCTTGTTGGCGCCTGATCCCACTACTCCTTTCTAGTATGCGCCGCCTCTTTCCACCGCTTGGTCGCGGGTATGTCGACGAGTCATTTCTTGTTCCTGTACTTTATAAACTGCATTCGTTTCTTTTCTGATCTAAAATACTATTATAAAAACTACTTTTGTAAATAATTGGAAACGGTTTGGGCCACTTATATTTTGTATTTCGACTAAAAAGAAGCTTTTAGCGGCTCTGGACCAGTAGTAAGCCCAGGACCAAAGACGTCACATTTTGCGCGTTTTCATTACCGCGGGTCGCCCCCGTCGGTGGAGGAGGTTTCTGCGTCAGTCCAGGTTAAAATATGACGCACTGATGTTTCGTTACTCTCTCCGTGCCCGCTGGGTTGCCCGAACTTCAAGAGAGAGGTGGAAACCGCAAAAAAGGTAGACGCTTAAATATGATTGCAGGGCCCCTTTAAAACGCGTGTTGCCAAAAGCATGTTTCTGGAGAGCGAACGTAACGTCAACGTCACGTCCCAAACAGAAAAGATCGCTCTACAAAAAAATCAAAAAAGCAAAACAGCGGCAGTTTTACAAGCTTTGGCGTAAAACAACCAAAGTTTCAACGACCAAAAAAAAAAAGAAAAAGGGAAGGAGAAGTTTTCTGGCGCGCAAGATGGACCCGCACACGATGCGACAAAAGCGCTCTGAGAAAGCTCTACGGGTCGACTTTGACACCAGGCGGCCAGACCATCGGCGACAGAGAAAAATAACAACAAAAAAAAAGGAAAAGAGAATTTGCGCTTTCGGGCGCGCAAGATGGACCGCACACGATGCTATAGAAAAGCGCTTTGAGAGTGCGCGCGCTGAGAAAGCTCTACGAGCCGACTTTGTCGCCGGGCGGCCAGACCGTCGGCGACAGAGGAAAATAACAACAAAAAAAGGAAAAGAGAATTTGCGCTTTTCGGCACGCAAGATGGACCGCACACGATGCTACAGAAGAGCGCTTCGCATGCTGCTGAGAAAGCTTCTACGAGCCGACTTTGTCGCCGGGCAACCAGACCGTCGAGCGACAGAGAAAAATAACAACAAAAAAAGGAAAAAGATATTCGCGCTTTCGGCACGCAAGATGGACCGCACACGATGCTGACAGAAAAGCAGCTTTGAGAGTCGCGCGCTGAGAAAGCTCTACGAGCCGATTTTGTCGCCGGGCGGCCAGACCGTCGGCGACAGAAAAAAATAACAACAAAAAAAGGAAAAGAGAATTTACGCTTTCCGGCACGCAAGATGGACCGCACACGATGCTACAGAAAAGCGCTTTGAGAGTCGCGCGCTGAGAAAGCTCTACGAGCCGATTTTGTCGCCGGGCGACCAGACTGTCGGCGACAGAAAAAATAACAACAAAAAAGGGAAAAGAGAATTTGCGCTTTCGGCGCGCAAGATGGACCGCACACGATGCTACAGAAAAGCGCTGAGAGTGCGCGCGCTGAGAAAGCTCTACGAGCCGATTTTGTCGCCGGGCAGCCAGACCGTCGGCGACAGAGGAAAATAACAACAAAAAAAGGAAAAGAGAATTTGCGCTTTCCGGCACGCGCAAGATGGACCGCACACGATGCTACAGAAAAGCGCTTGAGAGTGCGCGCTGAGAAGCTCTACGAGCCGATTTTGTCGCCGGGCAGCCAGACCGTCGGCGACAGAGAAAAATAACAACAAAAAAAGGAAAAGAGAATTTGCGCTTTCCGGCACGCAAGATGGACCGCACACGATGCTACAGAAAAGCGCTTTGAGAGTCGCTCGAGAAAGCTCTACGAGCCGATTTTGTCGCGGGCAACCAGACCGTCAGCGACAGAGAAAAATAACAACAAAAAAGGAAAAGAGAATTTGCGCTTTCTGGCACGCGCAAGATGGACCGCACACGATGCTACAGAAAAGCGCTTTGCGCTGCGGAGAAAGCTCTACGAGCCGACTTTGTCGCCGAAGCGGCCAGACCGTCGGCGACAGAGAAAAATAACAACAAAAAAAAGGAAAAGAGAATTCGCGCTTTCCGGCGCGCAAGATGGACCAGCACATCGATGCGTACAGAAAAGCGCTTTTGAGAGTCGCGTGGCGCTGGAGAAAGTCTCTAACGAAGGCCGATTTTGTCGCCAGGCGGCCAGACCGTCGGCGACAGAAAAAAATAACAACAAAAAAAAGGAAAAGAGAATTTGCGCTTTCGGCGCGCAAGATGGACCGCACACGATGCTACAGAAAAGCACTTTGAGAGTCGCGCGCTGAGAAAGCTCTACGAGCCGACTTTGTCGCCGGGCGGCCAGACCGTCGGCGACAGAGAAAAATAACAACAAAAAAGGAAAAGAGAATTTGCGCTTTCGGCGCGCAAGATGGACCGCACACGATGCTACAGAAAAGCGCTTTGAGAGTGCATGGCGCTGAGAAAGCTCTACGAGCCGATTTTGTCGCCAGGCGACCAGACCGTCAGCGACAGAGGAAAATAACAACAAAAAAAGGAAAGAGAATTTGCGCTTTCCGGCACGCAAGATGGACCGCACACGATGCTACAGAAAAGCGCTTTGAGAGTGCGCGCGCTGAGAAAGCTCTACGAGCCGATTTTGTCGCTGGGCAACCAGACCGTCGGCGACAGAGAAAAATAACAACAAAAAAAGGAAAAGAGAATTTGCGCTTTCCGGCACGCAAGATGGACCGCACACGATGCTATAGAAAAGCGCTGTCGCGCGTGAGAAAGCTCTACGAGCCGACTTTGTCGCCGGGCAACCAGACCGTCGGCGACAGAGAAAAATAACAACAAAAAAAGGAAAAGAGAATTTGCGCTTTCCGGCACGCAAGATGGACCGCACACGATGCTACAGAAAAGCGCTACGCGCGCTGAGAAAGCTCTACGAGCCGACTTTGTCGCCGAGCGGCCAGACCGTCGGCGACAGAGAAAATAACAACAAAAAAAGGAAAAGAGAATTTGCGCTTTCCGGCACGCAAGATGGACCGCACACGATGCTACAGAAAAGCGCTTTGAGAGTGCGCGCGCTGAGAAAGCTCTACGAGCCGATTTTGTCGCCGGGCAACCAGACCGTCGGCGACAGAGAAAAATAACAACAAAAAAAGGAAAGAGAACTTGCGCTTTCCGGCACGCAAGATGGACCGCACAAGATGCTACAGAAAAGCGCTTTGAGAGTGCGCGCGCTGAGAAAGCTCTACGAGCCGATTTTGTCGCCGGGCAACCAGACCGTCGGCGACAGAGAGAAAATAACAACAAAAAAAGGAAAAGAGAATTTGCGCTTCGGCACGCAAGATGGACCGCACACGATGCTACAGAAAAGCGCTTTGAGAGTGCGCGCGCTGAGAAAGCTCTACGAAGCCGATTTTGTCGCCGAGCAACCAGACCGTCGGCGACAGAGAAAAATAACAACAAAAAAGGAAAAGAGAATTTGCGCTTTCCGGCACGCAAGATGGACCGCACACGATGCTGTAGAAAAGCGCTTTGAGAGTGCGCGCGTGAGAAAGCTCTACGAGCCGACTTTGTCGCTCGGGCAACCAGACCGGTCAGCGACAGAGAAAAATAACAAAAAAAAAGGAAAAGAGAATTTGCGCTCTCGGCACGCAAGATGGACCGCACACGATGCTACAGAAAAGCGCTTTGAGAGTGCGCGCTGCTGAGAAAGCTCTACGAGCCGATTTTGTCGCCGGGCGGCCAGACCGGCCGGCGACAGAGAAAAATAACAACAAAAAAAGGAAAAGAGATTTCGCGCTTTCCGGCACGCAAGATGGACCGCACACGATGCTATAGAAAAGCGCTTTGAGAGCGCGCGCTGAGAAAGCTCTACGAGCCGACTTTGTCGCCGGGCAACCAGACCGTCGGCGACAGAGAAAAATAACAACAAAAAAAGGAAAAGAGAATTTGCGCTTTCCGGCACGCAAGATGGACCGCACACGATGCTACAGAAAAGCGCTTTGAGATGCGCGCGCTGAGAAAGCTCTACGAGCCGATTTTGTCGCCGGGCAACCAGACCGTCGGCGACAGAGAAAAATAACAACAAAAAAAGGAAAAGAGAATTCGCGCTTTCCGGCACGCAAGATGGACCGCACACGATGCTACAGAAAAGCGCTTTGAGAGTGCGCGCGCTGAGAAAGCTCTACGAGCCGATTTTGTCGCCGGGCAACCAGACCGTCGGCGACAGAGAAAAATAACAACAAAAAAGGAAAGAGAATTTGCGCTTTCCGGCACGCAAGATGGACCGCACACGATGCTACAGAAAAGCGCTTTGAGAGTGCGCGTGCTGAGAAAGCTCTACGAGCCGATTTTGTCGCCGGGCAACCAGACCGTCGGCGACAGAGAAAATAACAACAAAAAAAGGAAAAGAGAATTTGCGCTTTCCGGCACGCAAGATGGACCGCACACGATGCTACAGAAAAGCGCTTTGAGAGCGCGCGCTGAGAAAGCTCTACGAGCCGACTTTGTCGCCGGGCAACCAGACCGTCGGCGACAGAGAAAAATAACAACAAAAAAAGGAAAAGAGAATTTGCGCTTTCCGGCACGCAAGATGGACCGCACACGATGCTATAGAAAAGCGCGCGCGCTGAGAAAGCTCTACGAGCCGACTTTGTCGCCGGGCAACCAGACCGTCGGCGACAGAGAAAAATAACAACAAAAAAAGGAAAAGAGAATTTGCGCTTTCCGGCACGCAAGATGGACCGCACACGATGCTACAGAAAAGCGCTTTGAGAGTGCGCGCGCTGAGAAAGCTCTACGAGCCGATTTTGTCGCCGGGCAACCAGACCGTCGGCGACAGAAAAAAATAACAACAAAAAAAGGAAAAGAGAATTTGCGCTCTCGGGCGCGCAAGATGGACCGCACACGATGCTATAGAAAAGCGCTTTGAGAGTGCGCGCGCTGAGAAAGCTCTACGAGCCGATTTTGTCGCCGGGCGGCCAGACCGTCGGCGACAGAGGAAAATAACAACAAAAAAAGGAAAAAGAATTTGCGCTTTCCGGCACGCAAGATGGACCGCACACGATGCTATAGAAAAGCGCTTTGAGAGTGCGCGCGCTGAGAAAGCTCTACGAGCCGATTTTGTCGCCGGGCAACCAGACCGTCGGCGACAGAGGAAAATAACAACAAAAAAAGGAAAAAGAATTCGCGCTTTCCGGCACGCAAGATGGACCGCACACGATGCTATAGAAAAGCGCTTTGAGAGTGCGCGCGCTGAGAAAGCTCTACGAGCCGATTTTGTCGCCGGGCGGCCAGACCGTCGGCGACAGAGGAAAATAACAACAAAAAAAGGAAAAAAGAATTTGCGCTTTCCGGCACGCAAGATGGACCGCACACGATGCTATAGAAAAGCGCTTTGAGAGTGCGCGCGCTGAGAAAGCTCTACGAGCCGATTTGGTCGCCGGGCAACCAGACCGTCGGCGACAGAGGAAAATAACAACAAAAAAAGGAAAAAGAATTTGCGCTTTCCGGCACGCAAGATGGACCGCACACGATGCTATAGAAAAGCGCTTTGAGAGTGCGCGCGCTGAGAAAGCTCTACGAGCCGATTTTGTCGCCGGGCAACCAGACCGTCGGCGACAGAGGAAAATAACAACAAAAAAAGGAAAAGAGAATTCGCGCTTTCCGGCACGCAAGATGGACCGCACACGATGCTATAGAAAAGCGCTTTGAGAGTGCGCGCGCTGAGAAAGCTCTACGAGCCGATTTTGTCGCCGGGCAACCAGACCGTCGGCGACAGAGGAAAATAACAACAAAAAAAGGAAAAAAGAATTCGCGCTTTCCGGCACGCAAGATGGACCGCACACGATGCTATAGAAAAGCGCTTTGAGAGTGCGCGCGCTGAGAAAGCTCTACGAGCCGATTTTGTCGCCGGGCAACCAGACCGTCGGCGACAGAGGAAAATAACAACAAAAAAAGGAAAAAAGAATTCGCGCTTTCCGGCACGCAAGATGGACCGCACACGATGCTATAGAAAAGCGCTTTGAGAGTGCGCGCGCTGAGAAAGCTCTACGAGCCGATTTTGTCGCCGGGCAGCCAGACCGTCGGCGACAGAGGAAAATAACAACAAAAAAAGGAAAAAAGAATTTGCGCTTTCCGGCACGCAAGATGGACCGCACACGATGCTATAGAAAAGCGCTTTGAGAGTGCGCGCGCTGAGAAAGCTCTACGAGCCGATTTTGTCGCCGGGCAGCCAGACCGTCGGCGACAGAGGAAAATAACAACAAAAAAAGGAAAAAGAATTTGCGCTTTCCGGCACGCAAGATGGACCGCACACGATGCTATAGAAAAGCGCTTTGAGAGTGCGCGCGCTGAGAAAGCTCTACGAGCCGATTTTGTCGCCGGGCAACCAGACCGTCGGCGACAGAGGAAAATAACAACAAAAAAAGGAAAAAAGAATTCGCGCTTTCCGGCACGCAAGATGGACCGCACACGATGCTATAGAAAAGCGCTTTGAGAGTGCGCGCGCTGAGAAAGCTCTACGAGCCGATTTTGTCGCCGGGCGGCCAGACCGTCGGCGACAGAGGAAAATAACAACAAAAAAAAGGAAAAAGAATTCGCGCTTTCCGGCACGCAAGATGGACCGCACACGATGCTACAGAAAAGCGCTTTGAGAGTGCGCGCGCTGAGAAAGCTCTACGAGCCGATTTTGTCGCCGGGCAACCAGACCGTCGGCGACAGAGAAAAATAACAACAAAAAAAGGAAAAGAGAATTTGCGCTTTCCGGCGCGCAAGATGGACCGCACACGATGCTATAGAAAAGCGCTTTGAGAGTGCGCGCGCTGAGAAAGCCTCTACGAGCCGATTTTGTCGCCGGGCGGCCAGACCGTCGGCGACAGAGGAAAATAACAACAAAAAAAGGAAAAAGAATTTGCGCTTTCCGGCACGCAAGATGGACCGCACACGATGCTATAGAAAAGCGCTTGCGCGCGTGAGAAAGCTCTACGAGCCGACTTTGTCGCCGGGCAACCAGACCGTCGGCGACAGAGAAAAATAACAACAAAAAAAAGGAAAAGAGAATTTGCGCTTTCGGGCGCGCAAGATGGACCGCACACGATGCTATAGAAAAGCGCTTTGAGAGTGCGCGCGCTGAGAAAGCTTCTACGAGCCGACTTTGTCGCCGGGCAACCAGACCGTCGGCGACAGAGGAAAATAACAACAAAAAAAGGAAAAAAGAATTTGCGCTTTCCGGCACGCAAGATGGACCGCACACGATGCTACAAAAAGCGCGCGTTGAGAAAGCTCTACGAGCCGACTTTGTCGCCGGGCAACCAGACCGTCGGCGACAGAAAAAAATAACAACAAAAAAAGGAAAAGAGAATTTGCGCTTTCCGGCGCGCAAGATGGACCGCACACGATGCTACAGAAAAGCGCTTTGAGAGCGCGCGCGCTGAGAAAGCTCTACGAGCCGACTTTGTCGCCGGGCGGCCAGACCGTCGGCGACAGAGAAAAATAACAACAAAAAAGGAAAAGAGAATTCGCGCTTTCCGGCACGCAAGATGGACCGCACACGATGCTGCAGAAAAGCGCTTTGAGAGCGCGCGCGCTGAGAAAGCTCTACGAGCCGACTTTGTCGGCGACCAGACCGTCGGCGACAGAAAAATAACAACAAAAAAAGGAAAAGAGAATTTGCGCTTTCCGGCACGCAAGATGGACCGCACATGATGCTACAGAAAGCGCTTTGAAAGCACGCGCTCGGGCTATTCTGCGTATGCACGATCCGCGTGCTATGTTCTCCGCGCTACTGCACGCCGGATTAGTTGCGCTGGCTCGTGTCATTCGCTACGGTCCACCTCAACGGCATAGAGGAGCAGGCGCATATTTGCGCACGGTCGGCTTTGCAGCAAAGGGCCCGTGTTTCGCCGTACGTTGGTGGTTTTTCTGCCGTGGTGCCGTGCAATGTGAGCCTGCGCGCATTCGCTCGGGACGAATTATCCGATGCGGAGTCTTCCCGAGTTCGAACTATCAAACTTTTCCTCCCATAGAAATGTATGGGCGCTCGCTGGGACTTTTGAACAGGATCGAATTAAACGATAAGTCAAATTAAGCTGAGGTCGAACTAACGAAAGTTTACTGTAGAAGTTCGTTATATCGATGTTTGACTGTACTTGGAAAACATACCCGTTGCACATAAGTGAAGGACAGAAGATAAAGGGCTTTTGACGAGGAAAAGCCACCTTGCAAACAGTTTAGTGTGTGTTGTGTTCTGGGTCATCACAAAATGGGACTAGATTTAAATATATTTTCTGGAAGCTTGGGTGGTTCTTATTCAAAGACAGCTCCAATTAGGGGTTCCACGGTTTTATTCCGATTGATGAAATCATCCCTGGTGGTTACTTTCAGGGCTATCGGTTTTTGCCATAAACACTGAATCATAATAATAAATAAACGAATAAAAAGTCTGGCAAATTGCTTGGCAATTGTGTTGCAGACGTTAAAGGTTCTAGCATCACAAACGTTTATATCATCGTTTAGCAGCACGTCTAGCCTGTTCAGTGCAGACACCTACGTTCACGGTGCTCTTCATCGGATAATTTAACGTGTGGCACATGTACACTTGAAATGATCAACCAGGAAATCTTCCAGAACCTTCTAACCCACTCCTCCTCTACCACCTCGCCTTCTTGCCTACCTTTCCTTTTCATTCCACCCCTGGTCATGTGAGCTCCCCTTTAACCTATCGGCGTCGAGGACCTCACTCCTCCTCTCCCACCCGTCAACCAATTGGTTTCGAGCCTCGCGGCCACGCTTTTATCCAGGCTTCACTTTGGGGCTTCACGAAATGCCGAACACCTGGACAAAGAATGTTTCACTTTAAAGGTTCCGCTCGAAGGCAGCAGTGCATCTGTTGGCACTGCAGGGGCCCCGGCGTGTGGGACGCAGAGTTTGTGGAGAGCTTCCTGAAGCCCGAGCTGACCTCCAGGCTGTGCCTGCTGGACCCCACCTACAGGGAAAAGGCCCTGGCACGCAACCTCTTCAGGGACAGGGTGGGTCCTCTGCAGCACTTTTGGGGTGATGCTCGGTGGTGGCGTGGCCCCACATACGGGAGATCTTGCGGCAATGTTAAGGTGCCTAGAATGCGTCTTCGTCAGGTGCGTTCACCGCGTCCTCGTTTGTGGTCTTTCCATTTCCGCCCGGTAAAGTCACGCTCGTGTCGTGCTGTTGCCTGTTGTGATCGTGGCAGTGGGGTGGTGGTGGTGGGAACAACGGATGCTTTTTCTGCTCTAGATCACTTTCCAGCTAGACAGATCATAAAAGATTTGGCGAGCAGGAGTGTGGGCACTGCAGCGACGGTGGCACTCGCATTAATTTGTCTTTTTTGCTGGAATTTTCCGACCGATAGCAGCATCCAACAGCGTGACACGCCACCTCCCGTGACATAATCTGTTGCCCTTTTGGGACCACTTTAAATGCATGGGATGCTAAAGGCACCAATCAGACGCTTTTCAGGCACTATAATGACATTATCACTACATCAACTAAGTTGTGGAGCTCTGCTCCAGAGGATTTTCCGGGTTAGGAGACATCGTCATCACCACCAGCTTCCCCTCTCTGGGCCTTTGGGTAGCAGATTGTCCTCAAAATGTATGAGGCTAATGTTTTTTCTCTTTATGTTTCAAACAATTTTTAGTTTTGTTAATAGCAAATTTCTTTTGTGTCATGGTCGCAGAAGGCTTTGACACGAAGTATGGGTGCAACTCTTTAATTATACGGTAATCCCTCGTTATAACGAAATCGCTTTTTTCGAATTATCGCTTTTATCGAAGTGCAATGTAATCCCGACAGAAAAGCACGCATTTTTAACCAGAATATCCTATTTGTATCGGCAGCTGACCACGCTTATTACAAAGGCCGAGGTGCCGAAAGCAAGCAAGCCTACATGGAGGTGCACCGAGACTTTTGTGTTCACTCCTCCTTGTCCACCGAGGCAAACGTCAAACTGGGAAAACGGGGTAAACGGGTGACGGAGGGCAGAGTGCATAGAGCTGGCAGAGCGCCGCTTCCGCTGTTGATGCGCCGACGTGGGGACGTGGGCAGGGAGCAGCGGGAGAAGCGTCAATGTTCCGATGCTACTCACGGCGCCCGTGGCCGACGCTGCCCGACTCCTGTCGGATCCGGGTCAAGGGAGCGATGGAGCTTGGAGGAGATCGTCCCTTCAGGAGCCGACGTGCATACCTGTGTGGGCACGCTCGCATGTGCGCACCTGTGGGTACTACACGCACACGTGCGTCGTATGGGAAATCGGGAGTGTTTATTGAAAGCCATTTAGTTCTGCGAGGTTGAGAAAAATGGCCAGCCCAAGCCCAAAGTCTCCAAAGGGGAGGGGCAGGAAGGGGAGGGAGGGGGAGGGGAGGGAGGGAGGGAGGAAGGGAAGGAAGGGAAGGGAGGGAGGGGAGGGGAGGGGAGGGGAGGGGAGGGAAGGGAAGGGAAGGGAGGGGAGGGAGGGAGGGAGGGAGGGAGGGAGGGAGGAGCTGCATCTGCTTCATGACAGCGTGCGCTCGGCTGCCGCTCATGGCAGTCTGTCCGGAGGGGGTTGTGGGGGCTGTGGCTGCTTCTGCTCCTCTCGGCGCCGAGGAACATGGCGGCGCCTGAGGCATCGCTATTGTCGGCGGCCTCAACCTCAACAGTAGCGACACATGTCCGTCCAAGCCAGTACACCGCAGACAAACTAAGAGGGCAGAAGAACGGCATTCATGCTTTCGCGTTCACAACTCGTAAGAAGTTCTTAGGTGTCCTCGGAATTTTTTTTGTTATAGACAAGATAAGTGACAAGCAAAGGATGAATAGATGGATACATTGTAACGACTCGTACGTTTCATAACGGGCAGCAGCTTGTACCACCTAGCCTAAGAAGAACAGAACCTTTTTGTTTTAAGAAAAGAGGGGGGTGGGGAGACTTGAGGCAAGGGCTTCGCGGACCCGAGAGCAAACAAATGCTCAGACACTTGAGGTTCGTGGAACCCCATTTGAGAACCATTGGGCTAAATGTTATTCTTTCATTTGTAGCCTTAACCCATTTGCTTCGAAGCCTGCAATCGCCAGCCGCTTCCGCCAAGGCCAAAGTGTGAGAAGCCGGCGGATCGCTGTCCTCCGGAATACGCATTGTTTTTAAAGAGCCCCAATAGATGCCTATTTTTGAGCTTTGGTTGTTTAGAAAAAGAAAACTAAGTTTGCAGCTTTGTTTTCTCTGTTGATTCTTTCGCTGCGTCTGAAACATGGTGTCGCGAAAGAAAGAAACGCTCACATGTGAGGACATCCTCAAGCTGGTGTTCGAAAGTGATGACAAAAGTGACTGTGGCGATGATCCAGAAGCTATGTCAGACCAAGAAAGTAGCGACAATGAGAGTGACGGTGAGAGTGGCAGTGATTGTGAAGGCGATGTGTGTGGCACCTAACATGCCCATTTGCTTCAAGACCTTCCACACCCGCAAGGTACTCTGAGTGCATTGCTTGCGGAAGACATTCCCGAACAAAATAAAGTAAAAAGTGTTCACCTGCAAATTATATAGCAGAAGTTATAGAGCTTTCTTTTTGACGCCACACATGGCAGTCCGCGTGGGGAAAGTTGCGCAGTACAGCTCGCGGGAACGGGCGTCAATGCCGCAGAAGCAAAAGGGTTAAGTTTGCCATTTCAATAATTGCATATTCAACAAACCTTTTCACACCGTAGTGCACGCCCTCTATTCAAATTGGAAGCATTTAGCTCACTATTATTTTAAATAAATAGGCGTTTGTCGCAAACGTGTGTATGGGTACTGGTGCGCACGTGCCATTTTGGCAGACTCGTAGGCCCGCTCTGCAATTTCCACTCTTTTCACTCGCATTTTTGCACTGTTGCATTTCTTCTCGCTACCAATGCTCGAGACGGTCAGTCGAAAATGAAACGGAGCTTGACGAGGGCAACTCTCTGGGTGCCCCCGGAACTGTGTGCAGGTGGTGGAGTGTGTGCGGCTGGCGTGCCAGAGCGACCAGCAAGCCGTCTTCATGCTTGTTGACATGCGCAGCCAGGCGTGCAACCTGGACAGGTTGGACGAGATTCTGCTCAAGGCCGTCTTCAAAGGTACCTCCCCATCACTGGTGGACGCGTTTGGCTCTGTGTTTCACTGCTACGGAGCAACAAACCCTCTCCTTTTAGAGCGCAGCTCTCAGGCACCGTTTCTGGCTTGAGCGGCGTCGCCGTCGCTGTTGGCGTAACCGCTCGGTGCATTATGGGTAAATTTCCCCGCTAAATTTAGTGGGAAATTTCTCCGCTAAATCTAGCGGAAAAATGTCCCCGCTAAATCTAGCGAAAAGAATTCCCCCGCTAAATCTAACGGGGAAATTTCCCCTCTAATCTAGCGGAAAAATTTCCTCGCTAAATTTAGAGGAAAAGTTTCCCCGCTAAATTTAGTGGAAAAATTCTCCTGCTAAATCTAGCGGAAAAATTTCCCTGCTAAATTTAGCAGAACATTTTGCCTTAAATGGGAGGCGAGCAGGAGAGGAGGAGGGGCATAGCCTCCTCTCCGTACCTTCCCTCCTCCTCCTCAAGAGCTGCGCTCTAATTCAGAGTTACAGGGTGTTGTAAACGGCTTTCATTTTTTGTTGTCCACTTCTATTTCGATGCAACCGCCTGTATTGCAGCAGGGTTCGTAGCGGTCCTTGAAACCCTTGAAAACCCTGGAATTTTAAAATAGCATTTTCAAGGCCTTGAAAACCCTTAAATTTTTTGAGGTCCTTAAATTTCCTTGAATTTCGTCAATAGACTTTCGTTCAGCCAGTTTTTAGCGGATGCCTCTTAAACGCCTGGCAACTACTTACTCGAGCCACCTAGGCAGCCAATCCAATCCACTTCTGTAGCCACAACGCAGTACGGCATGTACGGCCAGCGGCAGCAACGATGAAAGCTAAGGCTACCTTCGGTTTGGGAACATGGTGCGCCGATAATCGAAGTTGCGTCTTTTGCAGCCTCAATATGCCTGGAAAGTGCAATTTCCAGCAGTCGTGGTTAAGCAGTGCTGCTTATAAGAAGTAGATTTCTCTGGATACGTCGAACTCGCATCGGGCAAAGTGCAAGCCATGTGGGAAAACGTTTGACGTGTCATCAATGGGGGAGTCGGCCCTTAAAAGCCACATGAAGAGCGCAAAACACGTGGAGAATATGAAAGCGACTACGGCGCATAGTACCGTGCGGAGCTACTTGACGACAACTGTTCATGAGCAACGCATCGAGCCAGCTCCATTGACGTCGTCGGATGTGAGCAGCCTGTGCAAAGCGCACAAGTGTGTGGCCGACGCGGAGATACTGTAGATCCTGAAAATTGTTACATCGCACTATTCCTACAACTTGTCATCACATGCAGGGGAATTGTTCAAGAAAATGTTCCCGGATAGCGAAATCGCTAAGGCATTTTCCTGCGGCGAAAAGAAATCTGCATACGTGGTGTGCCATGGTCTGAGACCGTTTTTTCTCTCGTGCCTACAACGCGAATTAGATGGTGTTGTCTCTCTAGGACATAGCACGCCCTATGTTAGTATAGTCGCAGCTTCAGAAACTCTGGGTGTGGCGATTCTAGAGCATCTTATTATTGCAGCCTTTGAGACTGTGCTGTTGGCAGATAAAAGTGCCAAAGAGCAAAGCTGTGGACAATGAGCCACGCTCCTTGTTTCTAAAGCAGTCACTGACTATAGGTTTGTACATGGCTTGTGTGTGATGTAACTGCAGCGTGCTGTTGCTCATTCCTATTTGTTGTTGCAGAAAAAAATTAATTTGATGCTAAATGTATGCTGCAGAAGGTACTTGCTCAGCAGCAAGGCCACCCTAGTGGCCACTGATGGGATGTCATTGCAAGCCATGTATTGATAGTGTTAGTCCTGCCACTACCTTACCTCGTAACAAAGGTCCATAACCAGAAATTCCAATTTACCTCCTAACAAAGGTCCGTAACCAGAGATTCCAAGTTTTGGGAGGGGGGAGCAAGATTGAACCTTTGTGGTTCATATCCTTGCGGAGCCTGAACCTCCTCGAAGTCCAAGCTCTGATAGGGTTCACGTCTCATGGCATTTGGAAGACCTCTAGCTCAGAACCACTGGGTGTGCAGGATGGCTGGGCACACTGGGAGCTTGCCGCACTTCGTCGGGATGCTTGGCTGAAGGAGGAAAGAGAGGGTGTTTGTGAACGCAGTGACGACGAAGGAATGAGGTACTACCTTAATCACAGTTAGCGGGAACACGGAAGCGCGTGCCATCGGGTACTATCGGAGCACTCTAACGGCCAGGCGCACAACTACAATCGCAGCATTGCAGAAGGCGCTGCAGTTGAGCGCCGGGACGTCGGAGTGCTCCGATAGTACCCGATGGCACGCGCTTCCGTGTTCCCGCTAACTGTGAGTAAGATAGTACACGAAGAAACAATGGACTGACGTGGACTTTTAGACTAGTGGTAGCGACAAGGGGTTTATTGATACCCACTACTATTGGAGAGACCTTCTCAGGCAAATAAGAAAAAGAATGAAAAGAAAAGAGAGTCTTAAAAGAAGAAAAGGGGAAAGAATGAAAAGAAATGCAGAAGAAAAAGTGGACGACAGAAAGAGAAAAGAGACGATGATCAAGAATACATCTGAGGCAGGTGGGGTAAGCAATTTCAGGCATTGGATAACAAAAGCAATTACTCTGACCATGTGCGCTCTTGTGTCTCCCAAGTACTTTGATTTTTTGAAACCCAGATGCACGAGTTTCACATACAGCAAAGGGATGGTGAGAATTGGAGGCTCGCAAAGCTTCTAGAAAGGGTTCTCTAAAGCAAAGGTTAAGACACTTTCCTGTCTGCTTGCTTTTCAGTGGGCAGAACATGAAGAAGACGAGTTTAAAGTAAGGACTTAGTTTAAGGCTGAGGACTGGTTTTCTTGAGTACACCTAACATACTATAATGGACCTTGCATGAAAAGCATGTTTTTAACTTGTAACATGGTCCTAAAGCATGAGTTCTCGAACTGGACTCCTAGGAAATCAGGGTTTTTCCTGAGTATGTCTATGGGTTTCCTGAGCTTTCTAATTTTCTCAACCACCCTTGTCCTTTAGTAAACTGTTCTTCCTGTTTTAAGCACCAGTAGTTAAGCAGATCTGAGCTACCCATTCACCCCCAAGTATGGCTCTTATTCGTTACAAAGTCTGTAGGCTTCTGCACAGCTTTATTGCATCCACGCCGAAACTGGGAAGGGTTTTTCGGCTGCCATTCGAGGCAGAAAGGGTTCTTCAAGATTTATTGGTCTTCCGTCCAAAAGCACTAACTTGCCAAGTCTCCACTCGTTTCCGAAATTCTGAATGCATCCCAGTGGTGAGTGCACAAGTGCCTTATGGCACAGGTGGCTCTGGTAAAAGGGTCGTGCCACAAACTGGATTCCCGTGTCCCAGCGCAAGGGCGTGCGGCGCACTCCGGCCAGCGGAAGAAGGACCTGCTGCTGACGCTGGACTGGAACTGTCCCGACGTGGCCATGACGGAAGTCTTCCTCAAGGACCCGTCGTGCAAGCTGCAGGCAAGTCCCTCCTTCTCTGACTGGGCTATACAAGGCAACCTGTCCTTTGTGGTCACAGAATCGGCTGATGTGCCTTTTGTGTCGGGCAGTTTCAGATCACGCATTGAGGAAGGGAACTAAAAATAGGCAGAGAGATGTAAGCTTCTAGCTAGCACAGCATTTATTTGTTGCAAAACCTGGGTGAGCAAACAAATCTCCTGGGACATGGTTTAGCCAAAGGTAAATTTTAGTGCACTGTTGAAGTGGTCAAAACAGACTACTTCGATGGGCAATTGCAACATAACTGCTTTGCCGGTACTGCCGTTGCCTGCCTCGATGTATTATCATTTTGAGGCAGCTGGAATGTATGGGAAGATGGTGGACCTTTTTTCTGGATTTGTCACTAATGACCCCTCTGTGTGCCAGGTGGACTGGGCCCTGTTCGAGGAGGCCCTGGTGCGTCCCGGCCGGGAGCAGTTTGTGCGGATGCTGCTGGACCGGGGCTTCCAGGTGCATAAGGCCCTGACCCCGAGGCGCCTCAAGCGCCTCTTCCAGAGGGCGCTAAATGAGCAGTTCTTCCGCTCCGTCTGCTGGGAGGCTATCCTGGGACACAGCCCCGTGAGCACACCTTCTTTCACAGCTCACCCTTGTTAGACAGTCGTGCGCAACAGTCGTCAATTACCTTTTTACACTTAGGAAGCACTGCACGGTAGAACCTCTTTGATACATTCTCGATTCATACCTCTATCTGGTTGTTATGTTCACGAATGCCGGCCCTATCGAATACAGGTATCGATTTCCCACTTGTTGTTTTTTGCCTTCTAGGTCTTTACCTAAAAAGTACAAAAAAAGCTAGTGTCTGACATGGCCAAGCACCATGCTGGGCCACTCGGTCGCAGTCACCCTGCTTTGCCTCTCTGTGCTGTACGTCTTGTCAGAGCAGGCATGACCTTGGTGGGCTTGAAAGGGATTGAAGCTTTTGCAATCACTTGTTCGGCTTTCTGTGTCTTTCTCTACTGGGTGTGCTCACTTCTGTTGCGCTTAGTTCCCCTGGTCTGCTAGTTTCATTTCGCATAGAATACCGATTCTCTAATCGTACACCAAGTGCGGTGCACGTCCAGTGCATGCGCTTGAAGCTTCACCACTCTGTACCATTGTGCAAGTTGAGCTTCACTGCTTTTTATCTGCGTGCTAGGGGCAGCAGGTGACATGTAGGAGCATTTAGGTTAGCTCGATGGGCTCAGAAATGTTGCTCTCTTTTATGGACCAGGCCCTCTATTGTTACAGTTAAATGTAGACCCTTGATTTTAGACAACTGTTCCATACAAAAAAAAAGGATGATCTCTTTTTGAAGAATTATGATAGCTCTACACAACCGCGACATATTATGTAGAATAAAATTGCTGTCTGAGAGTTGCTTCCTGTCTCATCTACAGGCCTCCAAAAGCATTATTGTTGTTGTGTTTTCCCAGATTACCAGTCTCCCAAAAATTGTATAGTTGAGGCTCTACTGCAGTCCGTGTTCTAGTTATGTGAGACCTCTACAACTTCCAAAAACTTCCGACAGCATTGAGGGCTTTCCTCTTCTCCTCTGCTCTGTCAGGTTTCAAGAGCTTTCTGTTTTAAGTCCGACGGTCATGTAAGGTGCGCTAGTCTTTGTCAACTGCAGTCACTGGCCAACATAAACCGTCTAAACTAAAAGTTCTCAATATTTACGATTTTAAGACTTGCCTCGAATGGAAGTTGAGGAACGTCTTCTTATCTTGGTATTGATACACTGACGCAATGCAAAAGCCTACAGCCCTTGTAAACAATAATGCAAATACAATGGTGTGTTTGGCTTCGAGTCATGCATGAATGAGTGGCTCAGATCTGCTAAAGCACTCCTCAAACTGGAAAAACCCTTTATTTGGGATCGGGGACGGTCGGGGAAATTTGCACATGCGGGGAACCTGCTAGGGAACTCTAGGGAATGCCAAGATTCCAAAGAACCCTGGGATTCCCCAATGTTTCCTCGTGGCTTTTCCAAGCTCCCAAATTTCCTCTACCGTCCCTGCACACATTTTTCCAGCTCAAGTACTATTTTAGCAGATCTGAACCACCCATTAATACAGAGCTATGAGCCAAACACCCCCTAGTAGTGAACCATTGTCTACAGGATCTGTAGGCTTCTGCACTGCTTTGGTGCATCAACACCGGGAGGAATTTCATGGCTGTCATTCGGGGCAGACAGGGGTTTCTAGAGATGGAAAAGCCCAAGGAGCCCCGGCCCAAACCGTGAGTGTGTTTCACGCTCGCAGACCTCCCGGCTGGGCATGGCGTTTGTGGAGCGAGAGCTGGGCTGGCTGCTGGAGACCCTGACGGGGCTCCCCGAGCTGGTGGACGTGCAGGAGCTGTGGATGAACGCGGCCCTGGGCATCTACACCCGGGGCCCCTCGGCAGCTGAGCGCCGGGCCCTGGTCCTGCTCTCCCTGTGGGCCTGCTGCAGCCGCAGGCCCCAGCTGGGACGCCTGCTCTGGCAGGCCTGCGACCAGCCCATCCAGCTGGCCCTGCTCGTGTCCATGGCCTACCAGCGCCTCGCACACTACGCCCACCAGGGGAACACCCGCCAGGAGCTGCTCGACACCAGCCAGTGAGGGCCGGGGTCGCTAAGAGTCTCTTCACACATACAGCAGCATGCTACCTCGGTGCTAATACTGTATTTTCCGGCATACAAGTTTCACTTTTAAATGCATAGCATTTATAGGGCCAGCTGTTAGCACTCCTGTGTCTGCATCTGAGATGTAGCCTGGACAGAGTGAGCGGCGAGAGAGCGTACAGTGCAGAGCGTGCAGTGCGGAGCGTTTAGTTGCTGATTGCACATTCCATGTGCAGCTGCCAACTGCTATTGGTGCGGGACTTTCCTCGGTGTGTGCTTGGCGGCAGCAAAGTGGACTACGCATTTCTGTGAAGGTTCTTGCTTGCTGACTTTGTGTAGCGCCAACGTGGCAGTACTAGCAACAATGGCGGGCACAGCAGGGGGAGAGGAAGGAGCAAGAGGGGTGACTGAATAACGTTAGCACCGGGTCCAGCATCGAAAGGAAGCCATTTACCATTGCAAGGCGGCCGATCAGCAGTTCGTGTCCAAGCTCAGAGACAATCCTGTAGGTGCGGCATTTAATGTGTGCGACAGACTGGTTTTAGGCGGACGTCGGCAAGGGCATTCTAAGTGCTATGCATTAGAACGGCTTTTTCTTCCCAAATTTCTGTGTGTGCTTTTTCACAACAGCGCAACTTATGCACATTTTTTAGAGCGCAGCTCTTAGGCGCTTGTTTCTGGCTTGAGCGCCGTCGCTGTCGGCGTAACCGTGCGGTGCATTATGGGACGCGTGACGTCACTGGTGACGTCACTGATGACGTCATCAGTGACGATGACAATGACGTCATGTGATGTCACAAGGACCACCAGTGACGTCACATGATGTCATCGTTATGACGTCATCGTCATCGTCGATATCATCAGTGACGTCACGTGTGACGTCACTAGCGAAAAAAATTCCCCTTAAATCTAGCGGAAAAATTCCCGCTAAATTTAGCGGAAAAAATTGCCCGCTAAATCTAGCGGCAAAAATTTCCCCGCTAAATCTAGCGGAAAAAGTTTCCCAGCTAAATCGAGCGGAAATAATTTCCATGCTTAATTTAGCGGAAAAGATTTCCCCGCTAAATCTAGTGGAAAAAATTCCCTGCTAAAGTTAGGGAAAAAATTGCCACGCTAAATTCCCGCCAAATTTACACGCGATATGCTCTCACCAAAGATGTGCATTTTCTGCGACTTGTGTTAAGCACACGTCGATCCACACCCATGTTAGTAGTGGGGGACCTTCCACCTTCTCCCCTCAGTACCCTTCCCTCCTCCTCCTCAAGAGCTGCGCTCTAATTCGGTGTTACAGGAGATTGTAAACGTCTTTCATTTTTTTTTTCTTTCATAAGTAGGGACCTTAACGGTATGAGATGTAGGCCGTATCGACATCTATGATGAAGGAG
The DNA here is from genome assembly GCA_037355805.1 of Ixodes ricinus. Lineage (NCBI taxonomy): Eukaryota > Metazoa > Arthropoda > Arachnida > Ixodida > Ixodidae > Ixodes > Ixodes ricinus. The sequence continues at coordinate 33,875 of JAZHYW010041989.1, read as the reverse complement.
GAACGCCAGGGAAACCGCAGACGGTCTGCTCTGCCAGCGCATATATTGCAATCACAGTTCATGTATCTAGGCTTGTCATTGCACTTTGGCCGACCGTACAAAGATGTGCAACTTGTGCGGCAGTGCAACTTGTAGACCGAAAGATACGGTAGTCAATGGTGGAAATGGCGCCGACCTCGCCGATGCAGCATTGACGCTCTATTGGGGAGTGATCCAGTGCCGATGGAGAGCTGCATCAGTGCTCTATTAGTGCTGTTCCTCGCGTTGGTCTAGCACTGTGCTGTTTGTGTGAACTGGCCTTGAATTGGCTACGTTTTAGAGTAACGACACTTCAGCTGTGTTGCAAAGAATCAATGTTGCCGGCTGTGACCAGCTTCTGCCGACGTGCCTGACGGTAAATGCCGGAAGCGCTTTCCGTCGTCCTGTCTGCCAAAAGAGTTCACAATGCAGAAAAGTGATACCGCCGTGCTCTTCCAACACCATATGTACCGCTCAAAGATCTCATTTCCAAACCACGTTCGTCGCAAATGATGTCCTGTCTTTATGCATTGAAATGGTGGCTCCCACTTGCAGCTATCGCGTGAGAAAGTGTCACGTGACACGAATGACTGTAGTGTCAGTGCCTTGTAGTGATTGAGCTGAGACCACTACCACAGGAAGAAGGAGAGGCAGAGCCTAAGGAGGTTTTGATGAGAGCAACGAGGGCTTACGTTTATGCCTCGCATAGGTGCAGGGCTGGTGGTGCGAGGCAGGCCTCTCCACCCTTCGTCGGGTGGCCATAACAATAAAGCCCAGTCCCCGTTTGGAGGCAGAGTATTGCGAAGTGGGGCCGCTAAGTGCCGGGATATTTCTGCTTCCACGCATCATCTCTCGCTCGTGACAGTGGCGATTTCCAGCGTTAAGCTCCCTGTGGGAAAATTGGTGCACTAGTGATAGTACTCGGGTAGTGGTACCTTTTGATGTTGATGCGTTTTTGGGGGATTGTAATAAAAAGATTGTATGATTCGAGAAAATGCAATGTACAACAGCTTTGGGGGCCTACACATGAGACAAAAAGCGACTCTTGCAGAGCAACCCATTTCACGTGGACCTTCACGGCCATGAAGAATCGTCATATTCTTTCACATATACATAGGTCAACTTTTTTCTGCAACTGTTAGCGAAAACTACAGATCGGTCTATATAGTAGTCCTAACTGATTTATGCACTCTCCTCAAAGGACCAAAGTTTTATCAGGTCCACGGTGTAAATCGGGCACAATTAATACAGGTTAGACTAAGTAGGGCTAGGTTGAGTCGGTTCATGTCGGGTCAGTGCCTCCTAAAAGCAAGCCTGCATTACGTCATTGTTAGTCGGTCCTTAGTCCACCTCAAGCAGAAAGCACGCTGAAGTTTGTTGAGAGGATGCGGCGAAGCGACAGACGCAGGCGTCTTGGCACAACAGCCTGCTGGCATTGCGCTCGTTGCGAGACACTGGAAGTTGCGCAGGCGGCGGCATGGACGCGAGCTAGGCGGCGCTGCGTGGATCCACTTGCATTAACGTTAGTGGAGAGGCACAGGCCTTATCTTCTAGGCAGTATTGGTTAGGCTTGCGCAAGGCAAACTGGTGGAGGCGTCTCGCGGTGACCCTTGGGTGGCATGCCTTGGGCGCAGGGAGTTCTCCGCCATGGCCACTGGGGTGCTGGACCGCAGCTACGGGGCGGCCACGTGCCGCGCCTACGACGTGCTGAGCGAGCAGAGCCCCGACTGGGGCTACCGCACAGCCGTGGACATTGCGGTGCAGGCCCAGAACCGCTCCTTCCTGGCCCACCCGTGCTGCCAGAAGTGGATTTCCAACCTCTTCATGGGCCGCATCAGCGTGCGAGAGCTGCCCTGGGGGTCCCTGGCGCTGCCCCTATGGCTCAAGGTGGGTGCCTTCTCCATCCGGTGTCATGGTGTCTGGGACGCATCTGGCGCATTAGTCCAGCCAGCTTGGCGTCTTTTATTCGACTGACAAACCAGTTGCACAAACCTGTGAACTGGTACGACACAGAATCTGAGCTTCGGAAATGCACCTGCACGTACAAGCATTGTTGCGCACGGTCTATGCTCCTGGGGCCCTATTCTGTGCCCCCCTCGAAACCCCAACGCGAAAGCTGTTCTCAGATACGGCAGCATCTTCGAACGGCATGTTTAGCGTCCCGCGCCATCCGTGTGTTGAAGGCGTTTGCGACGTTGCAACAAATTACATTGCAGGAGCCGGCGGCAAGTTTGGTCGCTCGTCACAATCCTGTCAATTGGTCGTAGAGGTGCCAGCAAAGAAGGCTGCACCAAATAAAATAGCCAAAAAATTGGGTAGGCCGTATCGGGGATGCAGCCGCAGCAGGGGATGTGAAACGTCTTGTGTATGCTGCAGAAAGTGTATGGGCACTAGGGTACAGAAATTACATAACCATCTACACATTTATTCGCGCATTAAAGCTTATATGCTTAACCTATGTTATAGCTAGTGGGGGTCTTACTCTCTAACCATGCTCTCCCTATTGGCTCCCTATGGAGACTGACACGTTCCGTCGTCGTCAAAGGGGGTGAGCGATGATCGGCGTCCCGCTGTCTTGCTGCTCAAGTCTTCTGACGCCATTTCTGGACTCTACGTTTCGAACACGGGGGTCGCCATAGCCGAACAATCGTCAAATTTCTGCAACAAATTACACACTTGTAAGCCTTATAACTCCCGATGAGCACCGGTTTGAGTTCGATGGATTATACTTACTATGCGCTGTGAGCTCTCCCAAATGCGACCACTCTGCCCCGGATCGACAAATGAACTGCCGAGCTACGCCTTCGTAAACGCCTTGTGTGAGGCTAGATTAAGTTCCGATTGCATCACGTGTGGCTCGACAACGGTGCTATCTGTACGTGCAACACATGCTTGATTGAGTAATGGCTTCTTTCCTCTACACAATGGTACCAAAGTAAGGCGTGCAGGTAGTACGGTTGCAAAGACATAAGCAATATTAGTGTTGCATGTTTTCGTTAAATGCGGGTTTAGCAAGCGACCCCCTGCTGATTGAAATGAAAGACAAATTAAACATGCATGCACCGATAAAAAACACTACATGTAGTTTGGGCTGGCGTTGAAGCATTGAGATAAGTCAGTTCAAGCGAGTTCAGAGGCCAAAAAATGGTGCAGTCGGGTCGTTTACGAGGCACCCACCTCAAAAACAGAGATAAATGCTTCGTATGGGTTCGTGCTTCAGGTATAGGCTTGCAACTATGTCTTCAAAGATGTGTCAGTCGAAACCGAAACCATGCTGCTCCGCTCTGGCCAGCTGGTTCCCAGAATACGGCATGCAGGGATTTATGGACATAATAGTTTGTTTAAGTCAGATTTGAGATGCCAGGCCTCTGAGTCCAACATCTCTTTAAAATCTATTGAGGCTACAATGACGTTCCCCAGGTGTTCACAGTCTCAAAATCTGAAAAAGAGAGTATACCGGGGTCAGAAATGTTCAGTCCTTGTCGTTCTCCATACTGAGCACCACTTACAGAAAGCCTTGAGTCCATCTTTCATGTCATTTGTCTTCTCAGTTTTTGCTCTAGGGTGCAAAAATAATTTTTAAGCCCTTCCAAATCTTTTCTTTCTTATGGCATTGGCGGGACCTTATGGCATGCTGGTGTTTTGAGCATACTGCTACAACGCTACAAAGGTTGAGGACAACTCAACGATTTCACTCTTGTGATATGCCTAGAGGTGCGCCTGAAAGCCTGCTTCTCGCCCTTTCTGTCCCGCTTCAAGCCTGCCAGTTCTTTGATGTTACGCGCCGAGTGCTGCTTTGCCTCTTTGATGTCCTCGCATCATGAGGGCTACTGGAACAAGGGGTGACCTTTCATGCACACCCCATTTGTGCAGGTGATCCTGTGTGCTTTCCTGGTGTTCCTTATGTACGTCTGGGTTCGCTTCAAATCTGACCCTCACGAGATGGAGTACAAAGAAGGCAAGTGCTCGATCCATGACATCTTGGAGCCGGTGCCGGAAAGCCATTCGACGACCCCGGTTTGCCCTGCCATGCTTCGACAACATGGGGGAAATCGGTGGATCAAGTATAGTTTGTAATAATGCTGACTGTGTTTGATGGGCTAGGAAGATGTGCCTTTGATCCCTTTTTAGAAACTAGACCGTGTCTCCGACCGGTGTGTTCGAGGTCCTATTTTGCCCATGCATCGAACAATCCCCATATTGGCAACAGAATATTTCGCAGGAGTCATTAGGTAATGCTGGGATTGTTAGGTGGAAGCGAACGAGACGGGGGACTTGGCGCGACACTGTTGTCGCGGCATCCAAACTCTCTGCTTCTGGAGTTGCTCTCAACTGGCCAGTTGGTTGCCCTTAAGGGGGAAACTACCCAGAAAAATCAATTTCTGCCAAAAAAGTTGATTTTGAAAAAATGTCATATTTACATCCAACAACATCTAGAGACTATTCCCAGAAAGTTTCACTAGTTTACACTGCATAGTTAATCTTTTATAAATTATTTTCGGCTCACCAATGCTAAAGAAAAGGTAGGGGTTGGAGCACTTTGAATGCATTTTTCTTTGTTCCACTTTTTGGCATAAATTTCACTTTAGGAAAAATATTGTTTTCCTATTAAACAACAAAGAATTATTCTTAGGTGGTTTTCTGGGATAGAATTTCGTGAACATGCCTGGCTGGTGTGTTTTTCTACTTTAACATTTTTTATGCAAAAAACTACACTTGTAAAAAGTGCATACATGACATTTTTTTAATCTTCTTATGGAGTTATATTTATGAAAATCAAAGCAATATAGCAAAATAACTAGCTGGGTATGTGCTATGGGTGTTCCTATGACTATATTACACATAAAAATCACAAAACTTTAATTTTATTTTAAAACGATAGTTTTCCTAAGCGAACACTTTGACTTCCATATTGTAACATTCATACTAAGTTTCAAAATTGACATAGAACAAGGCAATTTGGCAGGGATGAGCCTGCCACTCATATAAACTTCGACTGCAAATTTGATTGAAATCAAGCATGCGGTACAGAAGTGGACTTTTCTGAGTAATGTCCCCCTTTAAATTGCAGGTTAGTTGCCTTCAAATGGTCACTTGGCTGCCGTCAGTTGTCTAGTTGCGGAGCGTGCTACGGCACAATATGCGTCTGCCATATCCAGCGCAACTGCCGTGCCATTGCCAGGATTTCAGCATTGCATAGTTGCTACGCTTTTAATTGTAATGTTATTAGGCAGAAATCGAAGGGACAAAATAAAGGTACATCAGTTAAGTACCGCTTCAGAACAGGGCCTAGCTCAATACGTCATCGTTAGTGGATCCCTAATCAGCCAAGTGGCAAAGATGCCAAAGCTCGGTTGAGCGTTGGCATCTTTGCTATTGCTGTGAAACATGCTGTGAAACACGCTGTCAAAGAAGCAGACGCAAAAGATGGGCGGTGCCATGTGGAACCACTAGCGATGACGTAAGAGGAGCCTTGGCTTCTAAATGGTATTGATTAGACGCATCAGACAATGATGCATTGCAGGCACCAGAGGTGACACTCGAAGGAGGTAGGCAGGTTTCACAATCTCTCACTGTGTAGGCAGGTGGGCAGGTTTCAAAATCTCTCCCTGTAATACAAGGAGCAATGGCATCGGCTGTTATGATATATAGTTGAATTTGTGATGCAGTCCCTTCTCACTGTATCGCGACAAAGAAATGTGGGGATGCTTTTTTGCCGTGTATTCCAACTCTCTTGAATTCTTTCGCTCGTGTTGACTTCCGTACGTGAAAGGAAAGCTTTTTGGTGCAAAATAGGGAATTGCAATTTTTGCAGTTAAAGTCTAATCTCATTATAACAGGTGCTGATGTAGGAAATCATAGGATATAGTGAAATAAATATGGCTAGAAACTACCCGGAGGGTTTCCCGGCGGCTTCTCTCACTGCCGGTGCGTGCTTCCTCCGCAGAGGCGGACATGGAAGAGGAGGAGAGGGAAGGGGAGGAGGACGCACTGCTCCAGGAAGGTCCCAAAGGCAACGACACGTGAGTATGCTCGCTCCTCTGAAAAATGCCACATTCTGGCCAGGAGTCGGAGCAGCCTACAGAGGGTCCTCGGCAGCTGCTCAACACCTGAATAGCGAAGCCGAAAAGCTAAATTTTTTCCGCCCGAAGGACAATGCTGGGCACGGATGGGACACGAGCGCTGAATCAGCGTCTGGCTGGGAGTCGTGTCCTCCCTCATCGAACACAAGTGCCAGTGGAACGCTGATGCAGCACCCCTGTTCCACCTGTGCCCTACGGTTGCTCTTCGGTGGGTGGCGTAAAAGATCAACCTTCATGGCCTCGTACGGGAGGTGTGGGGCCCCTGCCCTCTCGGTGGACTGTTGTGATTCCTTAGCCTTTTCTTTAAGTTCCTGCCCAACGTGCATCACGAGGGAAAGTAGTAAGACCACTGCAGCGATTTCCTATCAACTGGTGCATCCGAAGGCGTTAGAAGAATGAGAGGCGGCTTACGCGAAGCTGTGGACAAGAATACTTAGTTTTAGTAGAGGTCTACGCGTGTCAATTTCATATTAAGAGGAGTTTGTGGGTTGGCTCCAACCCAGGCTTCTATGCTTTGTTTACCCTGATGCGAGAAAAAGGGGGTTCCTGGCATTTGAGATGAGCCTAGGGCCGTCACTGGACTCTCTCGGAATTCCTCCGGGGGCTGCAGTGCACTGCTTCGGCCCCCGCTTCTTGTGGAAAGGTGCCCAGAACAGCCTGCCCAGAAGCGTGTTCGAAAAGTTTCTGGAGTAAGTCAATGGGCCGATTTTGGCACTCTGATTGGTATGATTTTATGGACATCGCATCACCTGGTTTATAGTGTAGAGGGCGCAACCCTCGCGTATGTGATTGCCGCAGGCAACCCTGTGCCACCGCGGCGCAGCTTCGTATTTTATTTTCGAAAGAATAAAGTCACTTCTGGTTCTGGCACGAACGTGTTCACACGAACCTTCTTCTTGCCCTGCATGGTCTCCACATGGTGTCAGGAGTGCCTAACGTTATGCCGTGGTTATGCCTAACGAAGTAGGCATCGCCTTCGCATGAATCGTCTCCGCCGTAACTGCGTAGTTCGCTCGCCCGTCGCCCGGCTTTCGACCGCCGTGTTCCTGCTCGCCGTCGTCCTGCTCGCTGCCATGCCTAACGACGAAGGAGACGGCGCCAAGCCTTCATGGCAGGGCCTTTCTCTGCATCAGCCAGACCGCTTCGACTTCGAGAACGCCGGTTCCTGGCCGACGTGGCTAAGCCTTTTCGAGGACTACGCCTTTGCTTCCGGTCTTCGACAGGCGTCGGGAGAAGTTCAGGTCCGCACACTTCTTTATTGCATGGGGCCTGAAGCTCGTCCTCTTCTTGCGACGTTCGGCCTCGGCGACGCTCCTGACGACTACAAGGTGGTCGTAGAGAAGTTTACGGCCCATTTCGTCCACCCCCTCAACGAGGTGTACGAGTCGGCGCAGTTTCACCGGCGCGTCCAGCAGCCGGGGGAGACGGTGGACAGCTACTATGCGGAACTCTGCAAGCTCTGCAAGAGATGCAACTACCTGTCACCCGAGGTCGTGGAACGCCTTGTCCGCGACCGCTTCATCGTAGGCCTACGCGACGCTCGCCTCGCCGACCAGCTCTGCCGCAACCCCAAGTTGACCCTCAAAGAAGCATGGGTGCAGGCGAGACAAGCAGAAGACGCCCAAAAGCAGAGAGACCAGCTCGCAGGCTACGACACGCAGTCTCGACCGGTGAGCCTCGACGCTGCCAAGTCTCGGCAGCCACAAGCGTGACGCGTCAAGCACAGCTCAGCACGCGACAAGCGCACCTCAAGCTCTAGCTCGTGCGGCTACTGCGGCCGCGCTTCACACGCTCGCTCGGAATGCCCCGCCCGCAACTCGTTGTGCAACCACTGCAAGAAAAAAGGCCATTTCGCGGACGTCTGCCGTTCCCGGAAGAAACGGTCGACCCAGGTGGCAGCGCTGGGACTGTACACCGTTCGCAACTCGGACCAAGGCAAGTTCGTGGAAGTCACTGTCAACGACTACACGGAAGTGTTCAAGGTTGACTCGGGAGCCGAAGTTTCAGCCGTCTCGAACACCTTCCCCAACCTGCCGCCGTCCCTCGACAAGGTGGACAACACTCTCTTCGGGCCAGGGCAACAGCCACTCAACGTTCTTGGGTGGGATGGGATGGTTTCGGTTTTGATCGAACAGCCGTCTCCGCTCGCACGGCGAAGCGCGTGCAACCGCAAGCTGCCGAAGTTGCCCTCACGTGCATGCGAACATGCTTGCACGACAGAGGCACCAGCCGGGACGCTTGGAATCCATTGCTTTATGTTTGCTTGGTTTTGACGAAAATCTGGCACGTCGGGAATCGGTAAAATGGTGGCAAGTGTTTTTTTCGGAATCGCTCGGCAACTCCTACAGCACTGTATACTTGTGGGATGTCTCAATGTCTCTTTGGAGACATTGAGACATCCACATCCACATTGAAAGTGGACATTCATTACTTACCGAAGGCAAAGCGAGGCTTGCAGCGGCCTTGCAGAAAGTTTCAAAAAGCAAAAGGAAAAGCACCCGCTAGTCGTACTGCACCTTTTTCTTGTGTACAGTTTCGCATTGCTGTGCAGTAGTTACGTGTTTCCATCAGTCGGAGACTGCTTCAATTTATTATATCATATAACTAGTGTGGGGATTTCTATGGTCTCTCTTCCCCGATGGCTGTGATAACGGCCGCGGGTCGGAACGCTCGGCCTTCTTCGCCGTGAGCTCCGACCTGTTCGTGAGGCGGAGGGCCTGTGGGGGCCTTCCTCTCACTCTCTCTCGGGGGACCTCTATCCGTTCCCCGCTCGGATGCGGATCACTGCTGACAGGCGAGGAGGTTTCGCCTCTTGTTTTCCCGCTTTCGGGAAAGGGACTCGTCTGGGTGACCGCGAAAGAGATAGGACGTGTGTCGGCGACTTCTCCGATGCTTCCCCCATCTTGGCTCTCCGGAACCCCGCGTCTGGCAGGTAAGGACCTTTTCTTACCTTGCCGGCGCGGGGGCATTTTGGGTGGGGACATTGTAGTTCTTTTAGAAGAGTATTATAATAAATGCTCTTGGACTCTGTCCTTACTCTGGTACGTGTGTCTTCTCTTCCGCTATATTCGAGAGAGTGAGACAAGGTAGTCGATCATTGGCACCGACGGAGGTAATTTATCGAACCGACCCGCGGTAATGTAGCCCTAAACGTCGTCTACATTGCCGCGGAGATGTGGGGACCGCGGGCTACTAGGTTTGACGTCTCCTTTGAGATCGCCGCCGCTGTCGAGATAACCCTTTGGTTACTCTATCGGTACCTATGTTAGTTGGTAGCTTGCAATATCCCACACTAGTCAACTTTATGCTTTGATATTTACTACTAAGCTGGTCATTTTCAAATAAATTTAATATGTGCAGTTTGGCTCTTATTTACCTATAGCAGGTACATATACAGTAAACTTTCGTTAGTTCGACCTCGGTTAATTCGACTTTTCGTTTAATTCGATCGTGTTCAAAAGTCCCGGCGAGCGCCCATACATTTCTATGGGAGGAAAAGTTTGATAGTTCGAACTCGGCAAGACTTCGCATCGGATAATTCGTCCCGAGCGAATGCGCGCGGGCTCACATTGCACGGCACCACGGCAGAAAAACCACCAACGTAAGGCGAAACACGGGCCCTTTGCTGCAAAGCCGAACGTGCGCAAATATGCGCCTGCTCCCCTACGCTGTTGAGATGGACCGTAGAGAATGGCACGGGCCAGCGCAACCAATCTGGCGTGGAGTAGCGCGGAAAACATAGCACGTGGTCGGGCACGCACGAGCCCGACTGCGTGCACGTGCAGCGCTGCCAGCGCGCGCTCTCGATTTTCTGTAGCATCGTGTGCGCTCCATCTTGCCCACCGGAAAGCGTAAAGTCTCTTTTCCTTTTCTTTTTTTTTTTGTTGTTTTGTTGCCGACAGTCTGGGCACTTGGCGCCAAAGTCGGCTAGAAGCTTTCTCAGCGAGCGCTTTATCGTGTGCGGTCCATCTGCGCGTCAGAAAACGCAAATTCTCTTTTCCTTTTTTTTTTGTTATTTTTTGTCGCTGAGCCGACTTTGGCTTGGCGCCAAAGTCAGCTCGCTAAACTTCCATCTTCCGTTTTTTTTTTTTTTTTTGTACGCGATTTTTGGAGACTTGACGTTTAGTTACGCTGCTTTCCGAAGCCTGCTTTTGGACACGATGCGTTTTAAGCGCAGACGGCAGCAGACCATCCATGAGTACTTTGGACAATAAAAGGAAGTTTAATTTTAACCATTTTATTCTCCTTTTTCAATTCAATGGTTCGGATAATTCGACCAAATTTCAAGGTCCCGTCAAGGTCGAATTAACGAAAGTTTGCTGTATAGTATATGTATAATTTAACTTAAGCGTTGCAAAATGTGTCATGTCACTGGCATTTCAGCATGTTGAAAGACTCCCAGGTGGTCTAATTTGACCATAATTTGTTTTAGTGCGGCGAGCAAACTGCATTTCATTTGTCCAGCACTTAAAATTAATATTTTATTTTTCTAAGAATATCTTCTCCAAAAGTCACTTTTTGCTGCTACCAAAGACTGTTTTGGCTGCTCCAAAAGCCATGTTTACTACTCCAAAAATTTGGCTGCTCTAAAGGCCACTTTTGTTGCTTCAAAACACTGTTTTCGCTGCTCCGAAAGGTGCTCCAAAACAGCTTGGGCCAATCACATCACTGCACATGATGTCATGTGACTCGGTGACATTGTGTGACCTGACAACAAGCTTGGGTGTCGCAGAGTCGTCTGATGTCATGAAGTTCCGTGGCCTTTGTGTCGGTGTGCGCTCTATCACGTGGAAACCAAAAAGTCACGTCATCTCATGATGTCATGTGGCATCATAGAGGCACGTGATCTTGTGACATCATGTTACATGTGATGTCACAGTCATGTGATGTCGCAGAGCCACATGATGTCACAGTCACATGACGTCAGAGTTTCATAACGCCATTGTGTCACGTAATGTCTCACACACAGCATTTGCCCAGCTCATTCGCAACACATGCTGTGTGCCTCCGAACTTATCAGATACGATCAAGACACGCTTAATTTCCAGGAAGGGGGCAAGGGAGGCCGTGAGCACCCTTCTTCGAGAGCAGGAGCTGTTCTTGCCCTCGCCCCTCCCCTCTGGGAGATGGTGCACCTCATGTGGAGTGCCCCTATCACCAAGTTCTGGACCTTCCAGGTGAGCCACCGCTTCACTTTGCTTGGGGGAGGGAGACAAGGCATTGCGGTATAGATGCTTTCAGGCAACATTTCATGGGCGCCGCCATCTTGACGTCACGTGACCCTGCCGCCATAGCCGACCTTCAGTTTCTCGCCGCTCCTCCGCGTTGTGTGCTGCACCGGCCGCCACCGGAGCTTTATTTTCGTGTTCTTTTACGTTGCGCGTTGAAATCGTGTGTTTTCTTTAGGTCTTTTCGATATTTCGGGCTTTCATTTAATCATTTGATATCTATATTTCCACATAGCTCTTCATGAAATGGAATCGGACAGCGAATGAATCGACGATACAAGATTCGGGCTTCAGAGACCATGTAAGTTCATCCCATTCTAACGTTTTTCTCGCTGATAAAGGGCAGTCAACACCATTGCGACATATGCAAATGTCAACTGACGCAATAAGGCTATCCAGTCGTGCTTCTCGCTGCATGTGTGCGCTCGTTTCCGTAAAGCCGACCCGCATGTAAGCGATTTAGCGTGCGACGAGACGAGCGACGGCGACAACGACGAGAGTCAGCGACGAGCGACGGAGATTTCTCACTGTCGCCCGTCGCGTCGCTCGGTTTTTGGGTTTCTAGAAAACGTCGCTCACCGTCTTGGTCGCTTGCTCCCGTCGCTTCCATGCGGTTTGCCTCGTCGCGCGACTGACCGAGCGACAGCGAAGCGGGTCACCGTCGCTTGTCTCGTTGCTCGCCAAATCGCTTGCATGCGGTTTATACTTAATATCGAGGCGCCTATGGTTCAATGCTGCGTGCATGGAAATTAATTGAGTATAAACCGCATGTAAGCGATTTGGCGAGCGACGAGTAAGCGACGGCGTCCGCTTCGCTGTCGCTCGGTCAGTCGCGCGACAAGGCAAACCGCATGGAAGCGACGGAGCAAGCGACCAAGACGGTGAGCGACGTTTTCTAGAAATCCCAAAACCGAGCGGTGTGACGGGCGACGCTGAGAAATCTCTGTCGCTCGTCGCTCGTCTCGTCGCCCCTCTAAATCGCTTACATGCGGGTCGGCTTTACGGAAACGAGCGCGAACATGCAGCGAGAAGCACGACTGCGATAGCCTTACTGCGTCAGTTGAAATTTACATATGTCGCAATAGTATTGACTGCCCTTTATAAGCGACAAAAACGTAAGAATGAGATGAACTTACATGGTCATTGAAGCCTCATAATCTTGTATCGTCGATTCATTCGCTGTCCGATTCCATTTCATAAATAAGAAAATACAAGAGCTATGTCGAAATATAAATATCAAATGATTAAATGAAAGTCCTAAATATCGAAAAGACCTAAAGAAAATACAAGATTTCAACGCGGAACGTAAAATAACACGAAAACGAAGCTCCGGTAGTGGCCTGTGCAGCACACAACGCGGAGCAACGCCGAGAAACTGAAGGTCGGCTATGGCGGCCCGGAAAGCGCGCGAAGGGCGCGCCGACTGGTGGCAGCTCAAGTAACTGACTCGCTGAAAGCGTCTATACTATGGCTGTTGCTACCTTGACCACACGGAACAGGGCCACAAGGTGCAGATGTACAGGCTGATTATCAAACACCCAATTTGAACACGTTTTGTGGTCAAACTACCGTATTTACTCACGCAATGAACGCACTCGCGTGTTGAACGCACCCCAAGTAGGCTCTCAAAATTTTACTTTTTTTTTCACTCGCGTATTAAACGCACCCCCAACTCCGACGTCAAAATTTTGACCCCCTCCCCCGCGCGCGAAATGAATGCACTTTTCTATCCTGGGGCAGCGAGGTCGCGATAAATGGGCAGCGAGCGAACAAAACACCTAGCAAAAGGCGTTAAGAAAATAAAAAAAAGATCCAAGGAAGAAAAAAAAAACATGGAGAGGAGCTATATTTTTTTTTTCTTGCACAGCGCAGTTTGGAGTTTGCGCTTGCGAAAGGAGATAAGAAAGAGAAGCGGGAAGCCCTCGCCTAGGCAAAGCGAAACAAAACAACTTGCAAAAGGCGGAAAAAAAAAAAATCCACAGAACCAAGAGAAAAGAAAAGAAACATAAAAAAAAGCCTTTTTTTTTTTTGCACGAACCGCAGTTTGGTTTTGGGTTTGCGCGCCGCTCGCCAGGAGATAAGGAAAAAAGCGAGACTCTCGCCTTAGCAAAGCGAAACAAAGCAGCTTGTGAAAGGCGGCAAAAAAAAAAAGCAATGCACGGAACTAAAAAAAAAAAAACCATAAAGAAGCTGTCTCCTTTTGCACAGCGCAGTTTGGTCTTGGGGTCCGGCGCCCGTGCAAAGAGATAAAAAGTTACGTTGATTTTTCGGGATAAAAGGTCCGTTCATGTATGCGAGTAAATACGGACGCAAAAATTTTACTTCGCGTAATGAACGCCCCCCAACTTTGCATCGATTTTTCGGAAAAAAAGTGTGTTCATTCTGCGAGTAAATACGGTAGGTAGGTGTTCTTGTGGGACGCCATGTAATGCTACACATGCTTTAAGTCCTCCTAACATCGGCCAAGTTGGCGGTTTTGATGATATGCGGTAAATTTCTCAGCAAACTACTATTCCTTTACTTTTAGTAATTAAGAAGTTGATTATGTGAACATGATTAACAACCTAATTATTTTAAACAGAATGTACTTTACAAAATTGCCCCCCTCAGCCGTGACTAGTACAGTGCCAAGTATTTATTTATTTAGATAGCCTCAGGGTCAGTGATATTCCAGAGGGAAGTGGGTTACATAGGTGAGAAACAACAAAACACAACGTGCAATGCATAGTTTTGACTAGGCACACAGATGTTTGGCATTTCAGCATATGAACACTGGCGACACCATTAGCATCCACATACCATAGCCTCTTCGAGCTGCATCTGAGCAAGGGGGGCCCCTCTCTGGAGGATCACCCTGTATAGCAGATAGTACAGACGGTATGCTGTCTTGCAAGCGAGTTACACCTCGAAACCAGGTGTCTAATTTTGATAACCGAGAGTGAGATCTAATTTGACTGTCATGAAGTGAGCCAAAATATTAGGAGCAGACAGTTACCGTGTAATCGCGTGTAAGGGCCGCACCCTCGTATTTAGGACGAAGTATTGCAAAAAAAGAAATTACAGAAATTATTCGCGTATGCGTCGCACCTCCTTGTTTTTGAGGTGCGCCGACTGTAATGCCATGTTTCTATGAATATATATCGCTAGGGTGGCGCTAGCCACCGCCCTGAGCACGTAGCGGCACTGTGTCCGCATCCCTGATATTTGCTCTCCACTCATCCGTATCACCGTATGGCATAATGGCTGTCAACCTCGATCGTGGTTGGCCGCACTGTCGGGATGCATTTATGTTGCGGCAAGGCATTGAGAAAAGATAAAGGATATGTCAGGTTCCGTGGCAAGCGCGGGGAATGGGGATTCAGCGGGCTCGGCTTCGCGCGTGCACTCAGGTTTCCGAACGCCACTGTGTGCTCTTGGGAGGTTCCTTTTGTTCTTCGATTTATGTCAAAGCGTTGTGATTTGTCTGCCTTTTCGCGCAATCTGAGAGCTATGGGCAAGTACCACTTCAACAGTCATACGGGATTCAAGCCGAAAGTTGCCGCGCATGCTATCAAATATGGCAAAAAAAGAAAAGTGTATTGCGCAGTATGTAAACTAATTAAATCCGACTGACGATTGAGTTCGGATTCCGGAGTGAAGGCGTTTCCGACCAGTGCAGTCGAGCGCGCTCATGTACGTTCATTTAGGAATGTGGATACAGATATTTTTCTAATCCGTGTATGAGCCGCACCTCGAAAATTTGCCCTCAAATCGGGAAGAAATAGTGCGGCCCTTACACGAGTTTATACGGTAGTCTGTCAGCATGAGCAAAGAACAGGGTTTTGTCTGCTACAAGGGTTCCATTTACAGACAAAATTATGCAAGAAAACATTTTCGCATAATCTGCTAATAAGAACTGGACAAAGTGGATCACCTTTAACCTGAGTACCACAGTAAAGTGATATCAAACGCACGCTGAAATTGGGATTGTCTGCTATTTCACGAGGGAAATGGTAGGCAACCCGCACTTCCTCTGCAAATCTCAGGCCACTTACGTGCTGTACACATGCCGGAAATATACCAATGGATAAAAAAGCACTCGGGACAAGCCCATCAGCAGCCTCGAGACCTCTCACTATTTACATGCTCTCGCTCCCACGAAGCACCCAAAATCGAACCTCAGCAGGGAAGCACTACTACCCTACTCGGTGCTGGGGTAGCTCGATCGATGCCTAGAATGTGACTTCGACCGGTGTGCTTACCATCCTTTAACCCCCATGCACCAAGTGTAGTCCCAAAGCGGCAGCAAAGGATGCCACAGGAGCCAACGTGTCTTGCTTTCGGATGTCTTGATCCTGGCAGTAGGTCAGTAGAAGTCCCGGCAAACAAGACGAGCGAACGCAAGTGTCGCCGTCATCGCAGGGTGTCAACTCCTGGCTACTGAAGCTTCCTTGAACTGTCAGGCTAGAGAGTGATGTACTGCAGAACAGGCATGCGTTGTGTCCAGCTCTGCTGCTGTGGCACTGTCAGGATGGGGGCAGGTAACAGCACGATATCCGCATAATGTCACCAGGCAGAAATCAAGAGACACCAATTGAGGACAGGATCAGCACGCTAGTCAGAGCCACTTTCCATCCTCTAGGCATCATACTGCCACAGCAGTTTATGCCTCCCTCCCTTGCAGATCTTCTACATAGCCTACCTGGCCCTGTTCAGCGTGGCAGTGCTGCTGCCCTCATGCGGCAACTGGTACGTGGACCTGGCGGTCTGTGCCTGGACGGCCCTCATTGCGCTCGAGTCTGTCCGCCGCACCTTGGTGCTTTACAAGGTGAGAGATCGGCTAGGCCGCTTTGGGTGCCGGGGCCCGGACATGTCTGCCTCGTTGGGATTGTGCAGTCAAAGCATCCGATAAAGTTTTCTGATAATTGTGTTGTGTGTACGCCTAAACAGCATAAAGTTAGTCATATCCTATGGGTGTCTAACGTCTCCGCTGTAGATGAGAAATTTAGTCTGCAGTACAACTGCTAGCCTGGGGCACGGTAGAGGAAGAGGGAGGTTTCCGAACGGCACTGCTTTGCCATACAACAGGTGTGTTAAAAGATTGTACAGATTTTTGGCAAATGTTGTGAAACCCACAACGTGACTAGGGCTTGAGGAACTGTCCTTATTCAAGTTTTCAACTCTGTGCGGCGCTGGACCATGCCTGCGCGGTAGCCTTCAGGGAGCCCTAAACCAAAAGTGCCAGAAGATGTGCGAAGCCTGACTGGAATTTCAGCCCCTTTTCTGGTCTGGTTCTCTTTCTTCCACCGTGGTCTAGGGCCCTTAACGTGCAGTGGTGGTACATGACCTCACACTGGTACGGTGTTCATCGGGGACCCCTATTACGAGGGATCAATGTCATAGAAGCACCGCCTTCCATGGGGTGTTTCGCAGGGCAGCATCCGTGCCCCGCTGGCCCTGCGCTGCGTGGAGGTGGTGCTGATGCTGGGCTTTGTGTGCCTTTACGCCCTGGGGCGCCTGGCGGGAGCCCTGGCCCTGGTTGAGCCCGTACACGGTCAAGGTGGTGCTGTGCGGGGCCCTGCTGTGCTTCTACTACCGCCAGATCGCCATCTACCTACCCATCTCGCCCACCCTGGGGCCCTTGCTCTACAAAGTGCGCCTCATGGTGAGCCGCCCTCAATGCATCACCGCCGAGATGCCTCACTGGTGCGACGTCACTAGGGTGTCAATGTCGTTGGGAATTGAGCATGTACGTCGGAGAGTCGAGGTCTTAAATCAGCTGTTTTCACAAACGTCTGGATTTTATGCAGAAGTTTAGTGTTGTGCGAATATTCGAAATTTCGAAGTTTAGAATACCGTATTTACTCGAATCTAACGGGCCCTCGATTGTCATGCGCACCCATTCTTAGAGGTCCGAAAAAAAGAAAAAAAAAAGACGCGATGACCTTTATTGTTACGTGCACCAGATTTTGCAGGTTGGATACAGAAATTAAACTTTTTTCTCATTTTTAACAACGAAGGTTTATTCCAAATGTGTCAATCTTGCGATGAAATGAACGGCGCTGTCTCTCGCCGGCAAGGTCGTCATCACGACGCCGGTCTGGGGCATCGCCCGTGGGGTGGTATGCATCACTCGTCATCGCTCTCGGACGACTCCTTATCGCTGTCAATGGCCCAAAGCATTTCATCTTCGGTGCCGTCCATAGCGTTAAAAATCCCGTACTTCTTGAAGGCCTTAATAACCATGGCAGACAGGATCGTGCACCACGCATCTTTCGCCCATCGCGCAAAGTCCTGCAGCGAGGCACGCTTCATCCTATTGCTGGGCTTGAATTCGTGGCAGCCATCAACAAGCTACTCAGTGTAGAGCGCCCGAATCCGGTCTTTCACCGGCTTGTTAAGAGAAACATCCAGCGGCTGCAACTGCGATGTCATGCCGCCGGGTATCACGACAAGGTCGGTGTGGCACGCGGTGAGCTTGTTCTTGATGTGCTTGTCGAGGCGGCATCTGAACACGTCTAGAACAAGCATCGCGTGCAGACCTAAGCTTGCTCTGGGTCTCCTCCGCCACACGTGGTCAATCCATTCTGCAACCAAGTCCGTGGTCATCCATCCCTTCTCATTTGCCTGCACGATCACTCCGCTGGGGAACACGACTCCTTTTGGAAGCGTCTTGCGTTTAAAGCTAAGATAGGGGGCAGTTTGTGCCCGTCCGCAGTGCAGCAAAGCATTGCAGTGACACTAGTCTTTTCGTGGCTGGACGATAACACGCGAACTTGCTTCGCTCTCTTGTTTTCCATGGTTGTGGTGGCAGGCATATTGAAGTATAGTGGCGTTTGGTCGGCATTTCCGATTTGCCCGAGCTGGTAGTTGTTCTTGCGGCGCAAACTCAAAAGGTACCGCTGAAAAGCGTCCAGCTTTTCTCCAAACTCCCCTGGTCAATTTCTGGCATATGCCTGTCCGTCGTCGAAGTGAAAAGCCTTTTCTTTTCATGAAGTTCGTCACCCAGCACCAGCTGGCTTTGAACTCTCTCCGCGTTAGCCTTTGTTGTAACGCTAACTGCATCGCCCGAATTTTGAGCACCTCTGTCGTCACGGGTCTCTGTGCCGCTCCCTGCTGTTGTACATATTCTGCAAGCGGGTCTTCTATTTCGGGAAACCGGCCGTTCGGTCCACTGAATCCCTTCCGCGTTGACTTGCTGGCCAAAATCCTTTCTTTCTGCTTGCGCCCGTCCTGCACGCAAGTTTCTGGAACACTAAACGCACGTGATGCGGCCCGACTTTTCATCGCTCTCCGCGCACAATACAGTCAAACCCGCATATATCAAACTCACAAAAAAACGGGAATTAGTTCGATATATCGTGTAATTCGATATAACAGTTTTAATGAGTTTGACTCTCGAAAAATGCGCTTTCTGCTGACATATTACACAATGAAATAGTCTTGCATCTCCTGCTGGTGTTTCTTCATTGCATCCGCGATAACAATATTTTTCTACGCTATCGACGGACTCCAAAATGCTGGGGCCGCTGCCTTCTATATTCGTGCATTAGCGCCGAACTATGCCGAGAGCACGGAGCACGTCCGAGCAAAAGCACCTTCTCCTGCAGAGCGCCGTTTTGCTCTGCAAGTTTGTTTTCCCCTAACAATGCGGGGCGGCTGCATTGGGGAAAAGCCAGCTAGCAGAGCACGCTGACTTTTTTTCCCCCGGGCGGTCGCGTCAATTGTTTAGAAGCAAAATAATATTCTCTTTTGCGGAGGGAGCGGACGAGAGGGAGTACGGAGCACCCTCTCCCCGCTCCCTCCGCAAAAGAGATTTTTTTTTCCTCCAAGCGGTCGACGCGGTTGCCCGGAAAAAAAAACAGTCAGCTTGCTCTGCAAGTTGGCTTTCCCCCATTGCAGCCTTGCAATGCCTTGGGAAAGCCAGCTTGCAGAGCAAAACGGCAGTCTTGGCAGTTCCGTATATCGGTAGCGGCTGCTATTTTTGTTCGACGTTACCGTAGTTTTTGTAGCTTGAGCTACACTGGCCGAGGTAGAGCAGTTTTGCGTGGCTCCCAAAGATCCGTGCTGTGCATGTGCAAGGAGCAGTGACGTCACAGGGCGCACAGCTGGCGCGCCGAAACCGCCGCCGCCGCCCAAAGCGCGCCTCGCCGGTCTGCGCATTCCAGAGGAGTGACGTCATAGCCGCGGCAGACGCACTGGTGCCGCCGCGTGCCCAGCTGTGCGCCTCCGTTGCGCAGTAGCAAAGTCTGACGCTGCACCGGAGCCGCTTGATAGCGCCTCTCATTTTGTGCGCATAAGCTCACGCTACGTATATCCTGGCATAGCCGAGCTAAGCCACCGCAATTTTTGCTATATGTTATCACTGTAACATTACTGTGCACAAAAATTGTTCGATATAAGGGATAATTCGATATAAACGGGTTTGTTATAGTCGGGTTTGACTGTATCACTTTTCTTTTGAATCCAGCATCATGGTGAACGCGGCATGTCTTGGCAGTGGGAACTTCCATTCTGATACGAACGCAAGAAACACACGACTATGCTAAGCGCTGGCTACGCTCTCAGCCTCTCACCGCGTAATGGAGCTACCATTTTGAAATGTCGATGGCGATATGGTAGCGCAGTTTTGGGTCGTACTCGATTCTAGCGCGCATGCGATTTTCGGACCCATTTCCCGAAAACAAGGTGCGCGTTAGATTCGAGTAAATGCGGTAAAATGCTATTTTATATTCGCTTCGAGATGAACTGTGATATTAATATTTTTCTAAGTTTTGATTGCGGCAGGGTAGCCCCATTGAGCGTGGTTCTTGCTGAGCACCGGTGCGCTGCGGAGAAAAACACCTGCAGACAAGCAACACCCGTGGGAGCAAGCTCCGTGGGTGTTGCTTCTCTACAGTGCGCCGGTGCTCGGTAAGAAGCGCACTCAACGGAGTAACTCACCGCGATCAACACTTGGAAAAGTATGAATATTGCAGTTGGGTGCTTCGGAGAAGAGCACATTTGAAAGTGGGGTAATGTACGGACGTGCCTGGTGAATGTAAAAAGAAACGGAAACTTTGTGAACAATGATATCTACATTGCAGTAAAATTAAACTGGGTCTGTTTTGCAAGAGTATGCATGAAGCAGAGGTGCCTTGACAACCTGTTTCTTTTTTCTTTCTTTTTTTTAAATTCGAGATTGAAGAAAGAATATTTGCATATAGCAAGATTTGTAAATCCACTCAATTAGGTATAGCTGGGCATCTCTGTAGTTTGCCATGGCATCAGACTTTCTGAGGTCACAGCACATGAATATAGTTAGATTAAAACTAGCGTATACCGTAACTGGACAAATGGAAGCTTGGGAACAACCTTTAAGAGTTCAGCTGGGTTTTCGTTTGAGCATAGTAAAACACATAGTAAAACAGTAGAATGGCTTGGAGAAATTATTCTATATTTGATTAGAAAATATTCAGTCAAAACCACTATTCGCTTTGAATTCTGCTTTGAACCCAAAATACACTATTCAGACACGACTACAAAAATTGTATGTTTCAACAGAGGCTCTGAAGGAGACACCAGAATTGCTACCAATTTTAAAATTGTGTTTTGAAAATTTGACTGCAAAGTAGGTTGGCAGTCAAATAGGCCGAATAGGCAGTCAAATGGGTAGGTGCATGTATTTAAGTTCTTTATTAACAATCGTATACCGAATCATTCGTTTTTACTTTCGGATTCCTTACACAGTTGAACCTCAATGTAATATGAAACTCATACTTTCATCGTGAGAGTTCATGAATTTTGTTAGACTAAGAGTTAAGTTCTTGTTGTGGTGGTTGCCGCGGAAGGGATGATGGCAGCCCCGGATTGCGCCTTGGCTGTCGGAGATCATAGAGAAGCACAGGGACACCCCTGGTGAAGACAACGAACTGATGTATACATATGCAGTTTATTTACGTATTATAGTCAAATTGGGTTAGAGATCTTAGGAGTTATGCGAGACCTCTCAAAGTCCTGATGGCATCCTGCCCCTCCGATGATCAGCGTAGACTCCCTTTTATTTTTCCCGCGCGCCGCCAAGTTTCCCGGAATTTGCCCCCATGTTCGAATTCCCCAACGCGTACGGGAAGTGTCTCTCGGCACCTTCCACATCCGACCATTTGCTTGGAAAAGCAATGCGACCCCTGAGGACTAGTACCAACTCACGTCCAACAACCAACCTCACCAAGGTCCTGCCCAGCAGCCCCGCATACTTGGAACCACTCGATGAGGCCGTTGAGCTGTGCCGCCAGCAAGGTATCGCTGAATGTGTGGACTCTGAACTTTTAAAATTCGCATAAACTTTCTTGTCAAGAAGAAAAAAAAAAAAAAACTTTCAGCCTTTCTTTTCTGGTGAAGATGGAAGACCAGCGAAGCTGTACTATGGTGGGATTGAAGTACTGAAGACGACTTAAGTTTCGCGGGCTCAAATTTTCACGAATCGGGCCAAAGCTTTAATTTCGAAATTATTTGCGTGTTTTAATTTTCGCTAATCGAATGTAGCTTCCGTAGCGTTCACATACTGCCCGAATAGTTCACGGGACGTATTTTTCGCGAATTGTAGGCGGTGCGAAATTCGCGAAAATTAGGTCCTCGCGAAAATTAAGTCGTTTACAGTATTTATAAAACTTTCAGCCTTTCCACTCTCGTGAAGAAGGAAGACCAGCGGAGCTGTACTGTGGTAGATATGAAGTATTTATAAATGTAAGGATAAAGGCGTGATTGGGTAATTGGTTATGTGACAACCGCACTGTCCCCGGTTGTCTTTGTTATACCGCGTCAACCGGCGAAAGCTCATGAATGGGAGTCGAGGTGCCACTAGTCGTTCCTCCACCACGTTTAACCTCTGTAGGTGCTCTGGTACGGGTGGGTACTTGTAGCCGCTCACGGTCGCAAACCGGGGTACCGCACCTTTGAGCAGGGAATCTCGGCACGTTCTGCACGCCGGTTCTTTCTAGACGTCCGCCAACTTGATACACTGCCGCGACGCGCACACGCCCGTTTCCCACTTCTTGTTTGACGCGCCGCCGATCGTGGATACGTCTCTGGCGAACCAGAATCGGTCGCACTCGGCGCACGTGACGCCCAACGGGTTCTCCACGAATTCCCTCCAGAACCTCGCCGTCACACCCGGGAACTGTTCAGCTGGCGGGAGTGCTGTCGTCGCTGGACCTCGCGCTTGCGCTTGGCCTCCGTGGCACGATCGTCGTCCGTGGCGTTGGCCTGCCAGTGCCGTTTACATAGCTGGTTTTGTTCTGTGCGGCGGCTTTCCAGGTGAGCGACGTGCTCTTCTTTCGCAAGGGAGTCTGAAGCGGTGGACGCAGTGCACACCATACTGGAAGTCGAGGCGACAGTGGCTTCGTGTCGGTTGCGGACCCATTCGCGCTGCTGCGTACGTCGCCGCTCCTTTAGCAGCCAGTCTTCGTACCCCGAAAGATCACGTGGCTGACCCACCCCTAGTCCAAACCGAAACTGATAAGAGCGTAGGAAACAGCGCGCACAACAGACGAGGACAAAGAAACACACGTGACGAGTGCTCCTCTCGTCACCTGTGTTTCTTCTTCCTCCTCGTCTGTTTTTAGCGCTGTTTCCTACGATGAATTCCCACCAACGTGCCCAATTATCCATTCTTCTATGATAGCTGGAAAGAATTGCCGCCATCTACGAGCGATGGCGACAACCAGATTGGTTGTGCACTTGCCGCCGTCGCTTATAAATGGCGGTAGCTGTCCAGAAGGTTTGTGTAGGTTTGTGTCGACATGAGTTTGGTGCCGGACACGATCCTCGGGAACCTAGCCCTTAGCGGCTCCGCTGTAAAAACTGTTCAGCCGGCGTGGCGTCCTGTCGTCGCCGGGCCTCGCGCTTGCACTTGGCTTGCGTGGCACGATCGTCGTCCATGGCGTTGCCCTGCCGGCGCCGGTCTACATCGCCGTTTCTGTTCTCGGTGGCGTTCCAGGCGAGCGATCTGCTCTTCTTTCTCAAGGAATTTGGAACCACTCAACTTAGTGGAACTCAAGGCGATAGTGGCTTCGCGGCGTTTGCGCGGCCACTCACGCTGCACGCGCATGTCGCCGCTTCTTGCGCTTTCGCTCTTCTTCCTCCGAGCGAACGGCACGCGGCCAACCCATCGTGAGTCCAAAGGAAGCTGATAAGAGCTCTAGTGCAATCTTGACGTCATGGTACACAGGACACACACAATTGGCAGGTGAGACGATGATGTAGGGTGACGGTGAACTAGCTTGAGTTTTGTACCCACACGCCGCTTGTCTGCGGACGCGATAGTCAAGGGACTAGCCCTTAACAGCTTCGCTGTATAAGGACATGTTATGTATTTAGAGACGTATGGTTGGTGGCGCCCCCTTCGTGGCACTTTGTATTCCCTCACGAACCGGCCTTGACACCCACGTGTGCGACTCGGCTAACCTGACGCCACACAACAGCCATGTGCCCGGCATCGTTCCCATTCTCGTAATAAAGTTTGTCAACCAAAGACATACAGTGATGTCTCGTTAATATGGACGCCTCCGTGCCCCCAAAAAATCGTCCATAATGTGAGTTGTCCATATTAACGAGACAAAAATGCATGTATTTTCCCCGTTTGTTCCCGAAAATGGTGTCTATATAGCGGGGTATCCATATTAACGGGGTCCATATTAACGAGACATGACCGTATCACTAAGCTTGCCCGTTCCGGCTCGGTGGGGGAAACGCGTATAGCCCTCAGTTCTAAATTGCCCTGCCCGAGACTTAGGTTACTCCCGAAGCCATACAGACCACCCCGTCTGTCACATCCACAGTTGTAAATATTACGAAACCCGCATTCCTTTGTCCTTGTCCAAAAACAGACAAAATGCAGAACATTAACCAAGAGGTCTTGTAGCTTAACGCCAAGGTTTCTATTTTTTGGTGCTGCAATTATTCTGCTAGATTGCCAAATCCTTCCTGTTGTGTCACATCTTATAGAAACACAAAATTCCACTGCAAACCAGGGCAATAATTACCTGAATGAAGGGCATAACGACCATCACTTCGGATTGTTATGGGAGCAGTGCTTGCACCGCATGAGCATGAGTAGTCTTGCCAGTGAAGCGAGACGTCGACATCAGAATGGCACGGGCCAGGCCTAGTGATCACAGGAGCTGTCAGGTGGCGCAACCTGCTGCCTGATTCAGAGTTTAGCCATTACCTAATTCCCAATCACACATAATTTTGCTGAGAACTAGCAAATACATTTGAACCTCGTTGATATTCTTTTTAGGGGACTGCTGTAAGAAAATGTATTGTTCGGAAAAATATAACTGCTATTTCAGCAATGTAATATGTGGGTGAGCACAAGTTCCTGAGTCGCATGACACCATAGTGCAGGGGCTATGCATGGACACGGCAGCGCACTGCCCATTTGTTGTACGCCACCCCATCACACCAGTGGCCGTGTGTCACGCCCTGGCAAGTCGGGCAGTAAAGATGCTACAGCATTGAAGCTTGTATGACTTTCCTGGATAATATAATATCAGTCACTAATGTTTTTTTGAGCCTATGGAAGAGACAGGAATTAATTCTTACACAGCAGTTTATTTCACATGTACTTACCGTAAGTTCCGAGAAAACGCCCGCCCCGAGAGGTCGCCCATCCCGTTTTCTGGCTAAATATCTGTAACATAAAAATTCCGAAACATTGCCCACCCCCGATTTCCGTTGGACCTCACGCAATGTCCGTTCTGGGAATCGCATCAACCGCGCAATTTTGCTGTACCGGCACGTCAGACAAGCGAGTTTATAGCGGATTCCCGCGTTTTTGTCCGCGATCTGCGTGTGCGATCTCGATTCCACGCGAGTTGGTCCCGTGTACACTATATATTGCATTTTGAAATACGAGTTTGCTGCATTCGCAATCTGCGGTATTTGTTCCCGTAACGGACGATTTTGTAGCGAATTCCTGCCTTTTTGTCCGCGATCTGCGCGTGCGATATCGGCTCCTGTGACAGGCAAGTTTGTAGCGGGTTTCCGCGTGTTTATCGCTTCATGAAACGCGAATTTACGGTGTCCGCAATCTGCAGTATCAGTTTCCGCGTCATAGTTTGTAGCCTGGTTTTGATAAAGTCTGGCTGTGGCGTCCCAAAAGATAGCCCACCCCGTGTTTTTCACCATTTATCCCTTCATTTTGGGTGGGCGTTCTTTCGGAACTTCACGGTATACAGCAGGGGATAAGTATACCATACTTATTCAAAGGAGGCAAATTTTTTGTGGAACTGTTATCTAAAATTAGGGGTCCATCTATAATTGTAACCATAGAATGTTCGTCCTATGAATCCTTTCTGCAAATTTTCAACGAGTCCAAAAATTGTGTTGTATGAAAACAATGTTTTACTGTCAACTTTAATGCACATTCAGCCCGCATAGACATTATAATTGATTTATAGCTCAAATATTCATCCACGAAATTAGAGGCCTGGTAGATTCAGAAGAACAACAGCCATTGCCGTTTTCAAAAGAATGCAGTTTTAGGAAGTTTTTGGCTCCACAGACCCATGTCCCCCTTAAAATGCTGGTGTGTAGCAGTGAAACTCGACGTGCGTTGGTGGAAAATGGTGAAATTTAAAGCACATGCAAACTCCAAACTTCATGCAAAGTGAAACTAGCAAAACCGGGGAAGGAGATGAAGATATAAGCGAGCTGTTATAAAAAACTTAAAAATCTCTATTTGTTTTTTTAAATTAAAAGTTGTTTACAATTAGTTCTGCCCAATCCAAGTGCAGTAATCGGATGCTTGGGGCGACAAACTATAGAAGGCCACTTATAGCTCATTTCTTTTTTAAATGCTCTGGCTTGCCTTTGCAAACAAGTCAACAGCTGTGAACTTAAAAGATTTCGCCTGCTGCGTTATTCCGGCATGTTGTTTGGACTTTTGTAGATTTTAATCTGATGTAACATTTTTGGCAAGTGCAAACCAATTCGAAAGATGCAAGTGGACTTGAGATTTCACAGGCCAAGCTCTTTGAGAAGGCTAAGCGGGCACTCTGCGCATCTGTGTCTGGGGGACAGGTGGCCGAGGACTTTGTCAACTTCATGCGCATGGCCCTTCTGGTGATTATCAGCGGGGGCATCGTGGCCCACGCCCTACTGTACCCCGACTACCCGTTCAACGGGGAGCTGCTGAGGCGCACTTTCCACCGGGCCTGGTTCTCCCTCTTCCTCACCCCCATCTCGGACCTGGAAGGTGGGCCCTGTTTACCTTCTCTAGGGAGTGCCCCTTTTTCCTAATGGGTGCGTGCAGTGTCAAACTGGGTCCCTAGAAACCCAGGTATTTCCCGAATTGCCCCCAAGCTCCAAACTTTTCTCGGCGACCCTTCTTCCTAAGTAAACCGTTCTTCCAGTTTAAGCACTATTTTTGCAGTGCTTAGCCACCTGTTAGTGCATAACTATGTGCCATGTATTTCCTATTACGAGCATCATTGTTTACAAAGTCTAGGCTTTTGCACTGCTTTATTGCATTAATGCAGAGAAAATGAAGGGTTTTTCCACTGACACCTTGTAGCAGACAAACCTTGTTATTTGCTCGCGTTAACCGCCAAACCGTCTGCGAATTAACAATATCTTTGCTCGCTCCGCGATAGGAAATTTAGATCTCAATCTCGCTGTTGCGGTGACCAGAACAGAACCCCAGCAGGGGAAACTTTTCACTTTTGGCTTCCCTACTCCTGGGAGGGCCCCCGTGAGAAGTGCCCTTCGGCATGGTCGGGTACCGACGTTGCACGTGTCGTGCAGGAGACGCGCGCTGCCATCGGCTGCGGTCACCAACCGTTCCCTGGAGGAGTGCCGGGTGAGCGAATGTGAGTGGTTGCCGCGTCCCAGAAAGATCCTCTTCGAAGCCGTCCTTCCCATGTCCTCCAACAGACGTCGACCACGCCTGCCCCAACCCGGGCCTGTGGCCGTACATCTTTGTCATCCAGTACCTGGTGCTCCTCAAGCTCATCCTGCTCACCCTGCTCTACGCCCTCTTCAGGTCGGTCCCTGAGCCGCTGCACTGGGAGTGTTAGAAAAGTCACGACCCTTTCTTAAATACCGTGCTAAGCTGAAAGCATGAAACGCTTTCGATAAAGATGTTGCGGAAGTATTGCCAGTGCTGTGGGTGACACAGCTGGGGCGAGAGGCATGTTGACGCACGACATGGAAGTTTGGCCTCATCATCCTTTCCTATCCCCTTCTTTTTTTGTTTTTTGTTTTCCGAGAGACACCACACCAAAATGTCATGGCACAGATGGACCGAGAGGCGAGATGAACTTAGAAGCTGACCAACCATGTGGCAGCTGCTGTTCTAGAGCTCAGCTCTTAGGCGCCCATTTCCGGCTTAAGCGGCGTCAGCGTAACCGTGAGCTCACGTGACCCCCTGGTCTGAGTGTCATGTGACCTCCCTGAGGTCATATGACCCCCTCAGGTCATGTGACCACCTTGAGGTCAGACCCCCTGAGGTCATGTGACCCTGCCCCCTTAGGTCATGTGACCCCCCTTGGGTCATGTGACCTCAGGGAGTCACCCATCCCTCAATACGCTTCCATCCTATCCCTCAGTACGCCTCCATCCTCCTCCTCAAGAGCTGCGCTCTAATCCGGCGTTACGGGGAGTTGTAAACGGCTTTCATTTTTTTAAACATTTTTAATGTTTTTTTGACACCTATTGCTGTGACAATTGTCATAAGGAAGCATTTCATGATTTTGAAGAACCTCCTGGAGGCTGGATTGACTCTATAGTGTCGAGGTTGTCTTGGCCTCTGGAATGCTGATTGGGGGTCTCGAACCCTGGGTTGTTCTGTCCGCAAGAGCCTCTGGACCATTGGTCCTAGGCTCAGTTGTGCTGTAACATAAAGCTCTAATGCCATTTATTTCCTAATTACCTTCCCCTACATATAGCCCAAATCCCAGACTTACAACCAACAGGAAAAACAAAAGAATCTATCGTGAAATGCTGTGCAAATGCCCACCTATTATTTGTGGACAATCACGAAAAACTGGTGAATGGGGGCCAATAGACTCGAAAACGAAAATGTAAAAGGGACGCATGCTGGGGTGGGCTTCATTGCCTAGCACCGCTGCACGCACATGAAACTTCAATGCTTGGTTCTGGTGTAAGCATGTCAAGCTTCTTCGTTATGCACCGGCGTGTTAGGAGAAACGACTGGTGCGGGAGCATCAGTCGTTTCTCGGCTAACATGGCTTTGGAACTCTAGAGTGGGTGTTTGTCTTGATATGCCCTCTGCTAATTTTTTAAACATTGAAAAGTATGCATTGCAGCTGGGTGCTTATTATAACTGGGCTTGCGCTAGGTATCTTAAGGTATGTCACAAAGTCCACTTTCCCTCCTAAAAAATTAACTTACTTTGTGTCATGTGTGGTCTATTCTGAAAGCTTACAAAAGTGTATTTCTAGCAGTGCAGTTCCCCTTTAAGAGAATTTAGAGCTTGGTGAATGTCTGAACATTGAAAGATACTAAATAAATCAGGAAATGCAAAAGTGATCTTGGGATCTTTCCTAACTCTTTCAGTGCAGCTCCAGCCTGCAGTACTCTTTACTAATTTCTACCAAAACTTAAAAGCAATGCCTGGATCGCCTTGCTTTTTCTTGCCCTCACCCCTAAACCGGAAGCGTGCGCTGAAGCATTACTGCCACGAGCGTAACGTTAGAGAAATAAGATTATGTGTAGTTTTGGTTGTCTATATTGAAACTGTTTTTTTTTTGTTTTGCCCATGCCCTTTCTTCAGCTTGTTGGATCAGGCCTTTGGAAGTAGTGTAGAGTCCGCCTTTTAGCACCCGTATGCTTTCCTGTCATGCCGGGGACATTTGACTTGAGGTATAGGGTTGTTCATGTGACTGGTGGTGCATGTTTCCGGTGCCTCTCCTGTCTGCAGCCACACGGCACACAAAATCGAGCCGGTCTCGGACGACATCTGGAAGTTCCAGCGCTACCAGCTGGTGGTGGACTTCATGAACCGGCTGTGTCTGCCGCCGCCGCTGAATGCCTTCAGCTACCTGCTGTCCTTCTGCCAGCTGCTGGGACGGGCCTTGTGGCGCTGCTGCTGCCGCTGTTGTGGGAAGCAGCACCGCACGGTGAGAAGACGCACGCGGCTGCATTCTTTTAAATGCGCAGCATTTATAGGGCCAGGTTTTAGTACTTTTTGTGTCCGAACCTGGGATGTAGCTTCGGTAGAACATGCAGTCGCCCTGCTTTTGAAGCGCGAACTCTCTGCAGCAAAGTGGGCTACACATACTAGGAAGGTCATTGCTTGTGGGCTTTGGCAACGACAAGTGCAGCAAGATGAAGAGGGTTGCTGCAAGGAATGCAGCTGCATGAGCCGTGCCCAGCAGCGACAGGAAGCCAGTTGCCATTACGTTGTGACAGACCAGTAGTTCAAGTGCCAGTTTTCATGGACAGTTTGATCAGTGCAGTCTACAATGTCTGCAACAGGCTGTGGTTTCGAGCGGACGTGAGCAAGGGCTTTTCAATGCTATTAATTTAGAATGCCTTTGGGGAATGCCAAAGAGACGGTCAATTTTATTTTGGCTTCCCAGTTTGTTTTTGTTCATGAACAAAGCAGGGGCTGGGGGAGTTCCTGTGGGAGCACAGATGAGACAGAACTTCTCTTTCATGGCAACTGGGTTTAGTGCACATCGGGGGAAAAAAAACGGCTGAGAGAGTTTGGACGTCTTCAGGTTGTGGCTGGTATGCAGTGGCAGCAGCGGCAGCAAATGCAGTGGCTGCCGCTGCTACCGCTACATTTAGTTTGTGCACATAGCCCTGCACACCACTTGAATGTGATAATTTATGTGAGATTGGTTAGCTTTTACCCAGAACACTTGGAATAAGCGGTCATTTATGCCCTGTGGAGCTGCATACGTTTAATTCGTTTAACTGGAAAATGACTTACCCACACAGTTTTTCTAGTGCTCATAATAACTCATTGAACACAAAGGAAAAGAGCCAGGACTAAGTTCTGCTTCGTTAATTAAACGGACAGTTCCATAGTAGGAGGCATTTGTTATAAGATCATTTGATTGCATAATCAGAATTTTGTTTAATAAAAGTTCTCTTTATTTCGAATTTTCCATCTACAAAGTAATCCATTTTATGTGAACTCTTGCGTTTGTTTATAAGTAGACTCTCGGTAATTCGAAGCTCACAGGGACAGCAAAATGCTTCGAATTAAGCGAACTTCGAATTAAAAAAGCACATATAAAACTGAGTTTATTTTATTCAGTACTCACTTAGGAGAAGAACTGGTCGATCTTAGATTGTTTTCGCTGACGCATCCGCGCCACCGTCACTCGGCTCTGCAAGTTACGTATGCATCGTAAGGCGTCTTCGGCATTCTCTTCGCCTGAGAAAAAACGTTCTACGACGCCCAATGCAGTTTCCGCATCAGCGGCACTCGGCGCGGGAATCGACGGCGGCGAGAGTTCCTCGTCGTCAGAGTCATCGTCACTTCCTTGCACCACCACACCAGGCCTAACCACTTTGATTATTTCGACGTCCGAAAGCGGACCAGAGACCTCGACGTGCTTGTCAACATCGACATACTCATCAAACGGAACATCTCCAAGGGCTTCCCTCAGTTCACTACCTGCGGGTACCTCTTCTGGCCCAGCTTCGTCGGCGATATCTCCAGTCTCGCTGGCCTCGCTGACGGCGTCGACGGTGACGAACCCGCAGTGGCGGAAGCAGTTTGCGATAGTTGCCGTCGTCACTTGATCCCACGCGCGCGCGAGTATATGAAGGGCGCTGAGCAAGTTAACCTGGTATTGTGATCCGGTGTCCATGCACAATATCATTCGTTCAAGCAGATGTTGTCTGTAAAGAACCTTGAGGTTTCTTATTATTCCTTGATCCATAGGTTGAAGTATGGAGGTGGTATTCGCGGGCAGGTAAGCCAGACGAATTGCAGCTAGGTCAGAAACCTCCACGTGAGCGCTGCACTGATCCACGAGAAGGAGCACCTTCCGGCCGGCTGCGGCAAACTTGCGGTCCAGCTTGCGGACCCACTGGCAGAACAGGTCAGACGTCATCCAAGCTCGGTCGTTAGCTTTGTAGTCCAGAGGCAGGGTTCTCACGCCTTTGAAACACCTGGGTTTTTCAGCCTTTCCGATGACTAGCAGGCGACAACGTTCTGTCCCAGCCATGTTTGCTGCCAAGAGCACCGAAACTCGATCTTTACTTCTTTTACCTCCTGCGCAATCATCCCCCTTAAATGTTAGCGTCTTGTCGGGCAATAACTTCCAATAGAGCGCAGTTTCATCAGCGTTAAAAATGTCATCCGGAGAGTACTGCCGCAGGTAGTCCTTGAGCTTCCCATCTCTCCAATTTCTACAGGTGTCTTGGTTCACAGATGCCCGTTCCCCGCACACACTCCTGAATACGAGGCTATGTCTCTGCTTAAAGCGTGAAAGCCATCCATCAGAAGCAGAAAAGTGCTCAACGTTCAACATCGCCGCGAACATCTGAGCTTTTTTGAGATCAGCTCGCCGCTCAACGGCAGTTTGTGGCTTCGTGCTTCCTTGATCCACAATAAGAGTGCCGCTTCAACATCTGGATGCGCACCAGTGCGCATTCTTTTACGTGAAGCTTGAAACTTCTCTTGCTCGTACGCATTCATTATTGAATGCTTGTTCTTCAAGTATGTTGAGAGCGTACTCGGCTTGATACCGTATTTCTGGGCGATGTTCTGCTTTGACGACGCACTCTCTTCGACTTCTTGCAGCACCTTAACTTTGGTAGCGAGGTCCAGTGCACGGTACTTACTCCGTTGAGCCATCGTGATACCAAAGCAGCGCGACGGAGCGATTGTTGGGCTGTGCAAAAGCACGTACGAACGAGCCAACACACTTTCGGATCTTCGTTGTCAGAACTCCCGCTCGCGCCGTTCCGCGGTTCCGCCGAACGCAACCCAACCTTCTCGCCACCTATCTCCCTCTCTCCTCTCGAGGGGAGAGCGCAGAGTGGGAGAGCAGAGCCCAAAGCAAATAAGCAAACAGCCGCGCGCGCAAGGCTGTTTGTTTGCTTCCTCGCCGCCGAGCCGCAGCGCGCCGTGGCGCCGTCGCACATTGCATCAGATTGCATCATCCCTAGTGCGGCGACGCCAGTGACGCGGCCCGCGGGTCGTGGCGTTGCGTATTCGCGCTTGGCGCTTGGCATTTGTTTTTTTCGCTCCCGGGGTTTCCGGACTTTAGGCGCAGACAAAAAATCCTTCGAATTAACCAGCTCCCAACATTTAGCCTTCGAATTACCGCGTGTTTTTCCCCATAGCATTGTACATACGATTGCCGGGACCAGGCCCATGCTTCGAACTAACCGAAAATTTGAATTATGCGACTTTGAATTACCGAGAGTCGAATGATATGGTACCTAATGATGTGCACGAAGAACCAGTGCGTCGCTGTGCTGCTCGCTCTCTCTTTCTTCTAGAGGAGAGTGAGCAGTGCAGGCAGATAGCGCAGCAGCACAAGCGGTCTTTAGGGGTAGCCTCTCTCCTCCTTTTTCCTTCCAGGAAGGGGAGCCAAACAAGGCACTGCAGCCCGCGCTCAGCTTGACTGCTCGCTCTCTTTTCTCGCACAGACGTCCTCCCATGACCATTTTGTTCCGGAGCTCTGTGGAAACGCCACACTGTAACTGGCGGGTGGTCTTTTTGCCACGCTGTTAGCAAGGTTGAGAGCACACATCCTGCTTCTGTAAAGCTTGCTTTCTCTGAACCTGAATCAGAAATGGATCTACTGGGATAGTGTTTTCTCAGCGTTGGAAATCTAAAGGGGTTAGTCAAAAGCACGGGTTCTCAAACTGGGTTCTCAGGAACCCAGGGGTTCCCAGAGTTCCCTAAAAGATTCCACAAACTCCCAAATTGCCTTAACCGTACCCACCCTGAGAGAAGCGTCCCTTCACTTGAAGCACAATTTCAGCAGATCTATCTCACTCATTGATGCATTACTTGGGCGAACATTCTCCAGTATGTACAGAGCGTGACACTGTTAGCGTGAACAACCCCCTCAGGTCCCTGGCCACGCTCGCTTGACGCCAAGGGACGAGCGGCGAGGCGGGCCAGGAGCTTGCTCCTGGCCCGCCTCACCCCTCAGGTCCCTGGCCACGCTCGCTTGACGCCAAGGGACAGCGGCGAGGCGGGCCAGGAGCTTGCCCTGGCCCGCCTCACCCCTCAGGTCCCTGGCCACGCTCGCTTGACGCCAAGGGACGAGCGGCGAGGCGGGGCCAGGAGCTTGCTCCTGGCCCGCCTCACCCCTCAGGTCCCTGGCCACGCCTCGCTTGACGCCAAGGGACGAGCGGTGAGGCGGGCCAGGAGCTTGCTCCTGGCCCGCCTCACCCCTCAGGTCCCTGGCCACGCTCGCTTGACGCCAAGGGACGAGCGGTGAGGCGGGCCAGGAGCTTGCTCCTGGCCCGCCTCACCCCTCAGGTCCCTGGCCACGCTCGCTGACGCCAGCGACGGTGAGGCGGGCAGGGGCGGGCGCCAGGCCGCCACACCCCACGAGTCCTGGCCACGCTCGCTTGACGCGCT
>JAZHYW010041988.1:0-14959 GCA_037355805.1 Ixodes ricinus | reverse complement strand
AGATTATTCGTCGAACGGAAGTCTCGAAAATGAAATATGAAATGTCAACAGCTGTTTCCGCTGGAGAGATGGAACCATTTGGCTAGTGAGCTATAATTGTAATATAAATTGTTTTAAAAAAGCGTAAACACAACGCGACTATAAGGGGCGCTTTTGTTTTGACTTTATACAGATTGTTCTTTAATAATGCCGGCAAGCCATACTATTACAGTATATGCAGGTTAGTTATACAGTAAGGGATATATAGTATAGGGAATAATACTCAGTCATAACTCTATTATTAACTAGTGAACATTTTTAATTGAGTGAAAGCATTAACCACTCATTTTAATTAGTAACTTGATGAGCGTCATCAGAAACCCCTAAATCAGTACATTAAAAAAGAAAGATTTGATGTGCGTGGAAACCGCCGTGGTGCAACGCGCGCAAAGCTAGTGGTATGAAAACGCGCCCGCGCCGACTTTTTCGTCTTTTTTCGTCCCAGTATTGTGCGTCTGTCAGCTTGACACCTGCTGCACGAATGGTAAATTTAGTGCACTACGGCGCTTCCCACGCGCCCAATGTAGTTTCGAAAATTTACTGCTATAGTTGTTTCCGATTACGCTCGGCGAGTTTCTAATTATTACTATTAGCGCCATCTATTATGTGCTCCTGGCCGCATAACTCACATGCGCAAACCGCGAAAGTGTAGCTTTCCCGGCTGTTTTTTAGAGCGCAGCTCTTAGGCGCCCGTTTCCGGCTAGAGCGGCGCCGCCGTCGCCGTCGACGTCGGCGTAACCGCGCGTTTCATTATGAGACGTTTCCCATAATGATGTCACACGTGACGTCACGTGTGACGTCAGAGGGTCACGAGGGTGGAGGAGGCAGGAGGAGGAATTTTTCACGCTAAATTTAGCCGAAAAAATTGACCGCCAAATTCAACGAAAAACTTTCCCCGCGAAATCTGACGGAAAATATTTCCCACTAAATTTAGCGGGAAACTTTCCCCTCTAAATTTAGCGGTAAATGTAGCGAAAATTTCCTGCAAATGGGTGGGAAGCAGGAGGAAAGCAGGGAGGGGGAGGAGGGCATACGCCTCCTCTCCGTGCCCTACCCTCCTCATACTCCGAGAGCTGCGCTCTAATTCCGGCATCACAGGAAGTTGTAAACGTCTTTCATTTTCTTTTTTAGACAAATCTTTCGAGTCTAAAAAAAGAACACCCTGTATACATATTTAAACCCTACGAAGGCTGGTGCGCGCAGAATCGCAGGCTGATAAAATCGACCAGTGAGTGTTTTCGAGAACTCAAACTTTTACGTCTCATACGGCGACGGTTTACGTGCGCCATCCCCCCCTCCCCCAAAAAAAAAAAAAGCAAAAAACGTGAATTTGTTTAAGTTTCTAAAGAACTAGTTTTTTGTGTTTCTTTTACTTGAAGAAGATTTTTTGTTGCTGTTATTGCGTCACTTTACGACGTAGGCCGCAGAGTGGCATCTGCTGACTCTAAAATCTTCGCATTCTCTGCGCGCGGGCGCGCGCGCCGTATGTGTGCTGTTTTTCTTAGTTTAGTATCTGCATATGCAGCGCTCGCCGGAGTTTTCGATGCTCGGAGGTGGTTCTCCGCCTACGCTCGTTTTAACTCCGCTGCCAGGTGGCCTTCTTCGCCTATAACTCTATTCCTCCGAGATAAAACGACGGGCTCTTTTTCTAGAGTGCACCGTAGCGTCGGGTGGGTCACCGTGTAAGTCAGAAGCAAAAAATGGTGAAACCATGCTGTACGACTTGTCCTCCAATTTGATCGACCAGACCGGTGAGCATGTAGGAATAAGTAGGGTAAGCGATACGTTTTCACTCAGAGTAAAAGGAATTCACAAAAAAGATTGGTCAGAACTTAGACATTGTGTGATACCAGGGCAACCAAACTAATAAGCTAAAAATATTTACCAGATGTTCAACGTAATTCACATACTATACATCGTTCCACCTAAAGGTCCAGGCACAGCCTCCGCTACGAGCTTATGGAACTATTCAGACATTGTCGAAAGATCGTGCCACCGTGGTTGCTCGTGATGTTTCGTACCTGTTCTATCATCGCTGAACCAATCATGAACAGAAAAAGGCTTAGTGACTTGCGCTTTCGCCGCTGCTGGATTGGTCCCATTACCTCGTATACCGTCGGCTGCTTCTGGACTTCAAGGAAACTGAAAGGTCCCTGAATTAGAACAAACGGTAAGAGTTGTAATGTGGGCACCTTTAAAACTGATGTCTTAAGTTTTATTTCATGTTAATAGTAGAGCGTCGTAATGGAACAATTAAATTTCGACGTAGACCGCTCTGTGCGGCGCGCCAACGGTGCGAAAGTGCGAGAGCGGATAGGAAAACGGGCAAAAATGAGGTCATCAGCGGGATGCGGGTACGGCCACGGGGCGCCGCCATTTTGCTCATTGGGGTGCGCTTGGGCGCGGCCATTCCGCCGATTACGACTCCTTAGCAAGGCGTCGGCATCGGATTAGGACGTCCCCAACCGCAACCAACTGCGCAAGGTGGCAGCTGCTTAGGCCGCTCTTGCAAAGTGGATACTTCGTGTCACTGCGTCCAGTACAGGCGGAGCAACGCAAGGCTAGCGGTGAAAGGGCAAGCACTAGGGATGTTGGATGTGGAGAAACTTGTCGTTCCAGACATCTTTCAGCGTTCCTAGTCAATCTAGTGTTCGTTCCTGCTGTCCTTGCTCTCGCTCACTCCCTCGCCCGTCATTGCTTTCTTCTCCCGTCCCGCCTTCCTAGAGCTGGCCCCTTCTCTCTCCGCCTAGCGCTGCCCTCGCCTCCATGGCACACAAAACGAAGTATAGATGGACTCGATCGATGGCCTCATAGCGCTCGCTGCGGAAAACCCCAGGTAGAGAGAGAATGGTAGACAAGGAAGTAGCGTACGCTGAGAAGGTTCGGAAATATCAATTATTTCTTCGTTTGGAAGTTGGATGTTACCTTTAACGCGCCCGGCGCCTTTTTTTCTTTCTTTTTTGAGGGGGAGGGGGGGGAGTTGGAATCAGGTGCACCGGTTTCGCCCTGGTCATCGATTCCTACCAGACCGTGATTTCGTGATCGCTTCTTTTTCGGTATTCTACCTCGTCATGCCGATTGCGTGCTACACTTGTCAGAACACATCATTTCATTTTTAGGCGTGGTGTCTTGAAAGGTTCTTTCCCCTGTATGCATTCAGCGTGCTCCGAACGAGTAAACAATTGCGCCACAAGAGGCCTATGCTAAGGGTATACTAGAGCCCTTTAATAAGCTACACTTCCGAGTGACGACACTTCCCATTTTGTGGCTTAAAATTGTGGTTGCCAGTTATCTGGGACTTTATCTGAAATCACTAGAAACGCTGCTTCGTTATCCAGAAATGTTTAAACAGTTCGCGACACAGCAAAGTAATACTACGTGCATCTTCTTCACACCGAATCTAATGCTGGGGACTCGCACTTTTGAATCATATGACACTCGCCAGTTGCGTCTGCTCCGCCCAAGCACCAATATGGCGGCGCCCACAACAATATCGGGGAATAGAGTGCCGGTACTCTAAGCGTAGCTTACTTAGTGGCTCTATAAATATACTATAGCCACTGACAATTTGAGAAATGCAAGGTGCGAGGAGTCCCCGGTAATCTTATTCTCGCTCCCTAGCGAATGAGTTAATTGTGGCCAATAAGAATGCAGAAGAACAAATCACGAAGCATCGAAAAGGGAACCATAAAAGACACGCCCTGCATTTCTTAAGTGGCAAGTGAATACATTTGTTGCGATTCTGGTGGATTTGCTGTAGAAGCGGC
The DNA here is from genome assembly GCA_037355805.1 of Ixodes ricinus. NCBI lineage: Eukaryota > Metazoa > Arthropoda > Arachnida > Ixodida > Ixodidae > Ixodes > Ixodes ricinus. The sequence goes on along the minus strand of JAZHYW010041988.1, from coordinate 11,153 downwards.
GGCAAAGAAGACGAGCAGACGCAAGCGTCGCTCGCTGTCGTCGCGGCGTCAGAACTCGTGGCTGCAAGAGTTTCCGACGACTGGTCGATTGCAGAGTGAGCTGTAGTTGAACAAACGACTCTCGTATACACCTCCAGCAGCTGTCTCGCCGCCTGGATTGCGGCGATCAGCAGTATTCCACGTTGTGACTTCGCCATTCAGAATCTGATAAGGCAAAGTGAAGACGTCGCCGACGTAACAGGCGGTGGTGCGCTTTGGCTACCACGGCTTCGATCAATCTCAACGCAGAAAACTCCGATTCTATTTAGGGGCTTTTGTACACTCTAACAAATCTGGTCGTAGAAGAACCCTTACGGGGTTCTTCGGCTTGTGCATATATTGCATCCTAAAAAGTTCTTTTCAGCACACCCTAAAAGGGCTCTTTATGAAAAACCTATAAGGGGTTCTTTTAAGCTCCCCTTTTTGAAGCGAAAGAGTTCTTTATCACCCATGCTTGCCTTTTCAGCGCGAAAGGGGCGATGCTGCTGTGAGGCGAAACCGTTCTTTCACGACCTGAAAGCGTTCTTGGGACGTCGAAGAAACTTTCAATACCGTATTCTTTATTTAGAGTGTACTTCTGGCGTAATTACTAACAACGAATTAAAAGCATTCCTGTACAGTGATTAAAAACAATGTTTGTGTTCAAATATATCTCAAAACGTCACAACCGAAATTCGATGAAGCGAACCACGTTTTCTGAGGCATAGCTTTAATTGTCAGGGAAAATAATTTTCAGTGTGTAAGGAAATCAGTTCACGCATAATATAGCCTGAGAAGGACGTTACTTTTTTTTATCCTTCCTTGTAATGTTTGGCTAATACATATATTTCGTTACCCTAGCATCTATGCCAGGTATTCACAATCTATTCTTAGAAATTAAAACAAGAGGAATAAAAAAATGGGAACGCATGAAAACTAGCCTCTAAGCGGCAGTGCATGATGTGAATGCTTAAATTAGGATTTATTTTCTGCGTTGAGAACGAAATTTACATATTTTTTGTTTAATCAGATATGGAATAGAAATGGCAAAAAAAATTTAATTCTTCTCAGCGAAGCAAGAAAAGTCGTATAAGAAGAACTCTTTGCTATTTTTATTTTTGCGTGATGCCGTTTTTTGGCTAGGTGTTCGTGTTTCGTGAAGCACTGACGAAAGCATGGCCGCGAGGCTCAACACTGATTGGTTGGACGCAGGAGAGAGGATGAGTGAGGCGATCGAAACGGATTGCTTAACGGGGATGTCATACGGCCAGATTTATAGGTGAGGAGAAGTGAGAAAGCGAGGAGGAGAACACGCATGCGCACTGAAGGTGCTCGAGTATGGAAGGCTCTGGAAGATCGCTGGGTTTATCAGCCCGATTGAGTGACAGTATTGCTTCATTCTAGGAACAACTATCAACTGTACAGATGGTGCGCATTAAACTACCTGATGAAGAGGCTGTGGAACGTAGGCGCCTGGTGTCTCGAAACTAATGGTGAATTCGCTCGCAGATCTCGAGCGCTCCAAAGCGCTCCATCCCGAAGCGCATATTCCGCTCGCAGATCTGGCTCGACTTGGTCATCTTCCGCTCGTAGATCCCTGGCAGCTACCGCCCCCGTGGAGCGCCTCCAACACCGCCAAACTTGATCTGCGGGATTCGAGAGATCTACCGGAACTTGACGAGCGCAACAGAGCGCGATACGTCATTTCCTCCCAGGACGGTGGCGCATGCGCAACGCGGCGTTGCTGGCGACCGACGCGCTTCCTCGCCGTCGACGAAGGGACGGGGGACGCGACCGAGTCGGTCGAGATGGTCTTCTTGGATGCATCGGTTGTTTACGCGGGATTGTGACGGCTCGGACGCTTCTACCTCGCGTTGAAAGCCGGGACAGGGAGCGTGACAAATCAGGAACGCTGACATCTGTGATCGTGAGAGGAAGAGCGAGAGAAAGAACGGCAGAAAATCGGAGAGAGGCCGACGCAAGGTTAGGCCTGTTCATTTTTGCCGCCACTGATTGTTTACTTTCTTTACGCTGCATGCCGCCGACGTTTTCTCGCGCAACAAAGCAAGAACAGATTAGGCAACGACTGCTGCGCAGTGATGGTGTGTTACCCTGTTGTATTGCAGTCGTATCGCGAATTTGAACTCCACCGATGGCAACCGTTGCGTGCCCTGCCGCTGGAGGCGGCCGAAAGGTATGTGACGGTGCCGAATGCGGACGTCTTCTCGTTATTGTGACACGGGCTCCGTGGAGTGGATATTTTCGCCCGTCCTGTCGTCGTGTAGTATTTCTGCAGCTAAGCAATGACAGTCGTCTCTGGTCGTCGGAAAGATCAGTCGGCTAGGCGTTGGGGCTTGTCAGGTTCGGAGCAGCGGCCATCTTGAACGGCTGAGGGGGAGTAGCGGGAGGCGGGAGAGGTTGCCTCCTAGGCGCTGAGTTCATCTTCACTCATCGTTTGGAGGTGTTCCACGAGCGATTTGTCCTCGCGGGTTTTGAGAGCGCTCCGATCGATTGATTCACCGCAGAGTATCGCTAAACGTTTGTAATGCTAGAACGTCTCACGTATGCAAAAAAATTGCCTCGCAAAATTCCATAACCTTTTTTTTTTTTTTTTTGGTGGGGGGGGGTGGTATTTTGTGGCGAATATGTTTCTTTGCAGTCAGTGAACTACTCAGTTTTATTTTCGCTAGTCTGTCACATTTATTACCAGTTCAGAACAAAGGGGACGGTGCAGAATGCTACCACGACTGATTTGTCATTCTTCTTACAGCGTCAACACAAAGTCTGGCATGTCTGTCATAAGAAAAGCGCCAAACAAAAGCCGTTTCATGCCTGGGGTCGGCACTCAGGAAGTCATGTGTGCACTCGATGGGAAACAGTTTCACGGGGTAAGTGAATAGACTCAAGATGTCGGGTTTCCGGTGGGCCTTTTGGCTGAGGCTGCGTGCGGGCTCACTGCTGAAACGAGCAAAAGGCATAGAGAAGAAAAAGACTGCCGTAGAGAGAGGTCGGAAGGTGGTAGTTCCTACCTTCATCGCCTTTCCACAATCTAAAACAGGTCGGAGGACGATACGGGATCCCTGTTGTGTTTTCAGCGCCACAAAAAATGAGTCAGGTATGCGCGAGGGTTAGTGCAGGCGCGGAAAAACGTCCGCAAGCTAAGTGCACAAAGAAGCACAAAACACCGTTTGTGACATGTACTACGGGTGTCGTGTACCGAATACCCCTATCTTGTGGAAGATCCTATGTCGGTCAGACAGGAAGGTGTTTGAACGACAGGCTGAGAGAGCACGCGTACTCCCTTAAAGCAACGGTAGAGGGACTTCTACCGCTACATTGCAGAGATTGCTCTTGTCTCCCTCTTTTGATGACGTAGCTGTTGTGGGCAGACACCGGGAGAAAATGGCAGGAGAGATATTTGAAGCGTTCATTATATCTTCGATGGCAGACAGATGTGTCAGTGAGCCATCGGTGGCGTTATCTGAGAGTCAGCTACTTTATCTGCATTCGAACATGATAACATTAATGTGAAGTTTTGAGGCGATATATGTGCACATCTGGTCACCTGGTGGGCGTGTGTTTTTAATCTGTTTGTGTGTAATCTGTTGAACAAGTTTCTTTGGTTCACTTTTCTTTCAATAAACTTCAAATGCGAGTCAGCCGTTTTCCTGTCGTGTTCTTTACCGTTCTTCGTCCCTGTTTATCTGAGGCTGTTTTTCATCATGTTTTAACAGGTTTCTTCTTTTTTTACGATTTACAGATTTGTTTAAAATGTGGTGTGAAAGTTAGACATATGCGGCTTGTGCAGGTGAGTTAGAGGTAGATAATTACAAGTATCTTGGACTGACATTTGACAAACATTTGAGCTGGTATAAACATATAGACAACATAACATCTGCTGCTTTTAGGAAGCTTGGATTGATTAAGCACAAACTAAAGAATGCGCCCTCTAATGTAAAATTACTAGCGTACAACTCACCCGTAAAACCTAATCTTGAATACGCCAGCATTGTATGGGACCCCTTTACCAAAAAAGATATAAATAAAATAGAACGAGTTCAAAGGAGGGCAGTCAGATTTATTTACGATAAATTCAAACAGTCCGACTCTCCCTCCTTACTAATGAGAATAAACCAAATTGATTTGTTACAGGAAAGAAGAAAAAGGATAGGCTGAAGTTTTTGTATCTTCTTCCAAATGATAGGCTTTCTATTAATCGGCTTCATACGTACAAGCCGTTACTACGAGACAGACCAGACATTATCAGCCACACTTATTGGCACCTTACTTTGCTCGAACCAATATTTTTAAATTTCATTTTTTCCCCAGGACAATTAGTGACTGGAATTCTCTTCCCACTCAGTTAGCCGTTTCCTCCCAGTTCATGACTTCACAGGTCCTTACTGCTAAATTTCCTTCTGCTGCTGGTTGCTTTTTATGCTCTGTATAAAAGTTCTTTCGTAATCCCTGACGAAGGTGTAATAATAATAATAATGTCTTTATTTTCAGTGCCCAGAAACAACCACAGTGGTCTTCTCTCTGGTGCACCAATACGACCCTAGAAACACGTTAGCATAATACCATCACAAAAAAGTTATCAGTAAATTGCAAGGCTATTCAACTGAAGGCGGTACAATGAAATAGATGTACAGAAATCTAGGTGAACAGGAGCGATGCTGTTATACAATGTCTGAATCCGAGAAAGCGGTGAAGTACAACATGGTGAACGAACGTCAAAGCATACGAGATGTCTGGTATTGCGAAAGTTAACATGAAAATTTACTTTGCTGAGCAGTGGTGGCGAGTCGATGACACCATTAACAACCTTATGCAAAAATACGAAGTCATGAATCGTTCTCCTGTCAGACAAAGTGTAAGCGAAAATGACCTTAGTATGTATTCATAGTTATAATAGCAGCGCCTTTCAAAGTACCTATCGTAAACAATACGAATCAGTCTTTTCTGAACATGTTCAATGGTCATGGCTTGTGTTTTAGATATTGAGTTCCATATTACCGAAGCAAATTCCAGTCGTGACCTAACTAAAGATTTGTAAAGTTGTAACAAACAATAAGGCTTCCTTAAATTCTTCGTCAAACGTGATATGGTTCCCAGCACTCTCATTGAACTTCCAACCACAAAAGATACATGATTTCTAAAAGACAATGCACTATCAATGAACACTCCAAGATCTTTCACACAGGGTACACGTTCAATGGGCATGATATCGAGATGATAAGTAAAATTAAAAAGCACATGGCGTCGGCACAAAGATAGGACCTTTGTTTAGCAGGATTAAGCAATAATAGATTTTGTTCACACCACTGAGAGATGCAAGACACATCACGCTGTAGGATATCACAGTCTACAGGAGAGTGAATCATTTTAAACAACTTGATATCATCCGCGAAAGGTAACAACTGGGAACTTTGGACACAAGATGCTATATCATTTATAAAGATTAAAAACAAGAGTGGCCCCAGGATCGACCCCTGGGGAACACCTGACGTTGAAAAATAACTATAGGAATAACTGTCAACAACCCGAATAGAATTCGGGCGAAGTGACAGGTAACTCTGGAACCACTCACATAACTTTGGAGATAGACCATATATAGCTTGTATATTGTCATGTACGGTGTGTGATTTACTCTTTCTTTTTCACTCCTGCTTGGACCATCTTGTTCTGCAGTATGTTATAAATAAATAAATAAATAAATATTTCTGTAAAGTTAAAAAAGGGAATAACAGCCTGTATATAAGTGAGCTAGTCACAAATAGTTGAATGATATCGTTACAAACAAAAGACGGAGCATATTAAAGGCTTAAGGAGCAATTTTAAGTATTTTCTACGTGTACTCGGCTTTTTCAATTTGCGAACGGTAGAAGAAATGCCTTTTTTTATATACAAAATATGTTTTTTGGTCTGTGAGCCAGCTTTTTGTGCATGCTGTCAATCAGCCTCACCCATTACTCGGCCGTTATTTTTGTTTGTCGTACGACTCAAGTTATTGCGGCAGCTCACTGGGTGCTGACCTGCAAAAACCCGAATTTGATGTTCGTACCTGGAATATAATTTGTCAAGCTCTAACGTTTCACGCCCTCTCATTCTCGCTCCTCTAAAGCTCACACAAATCTCATGAATGGACAGCAACTGCTGTTCTGTTTTACGCTCATCGGGCTTTTGGTTTGACCTTCTTTTTCGAATCTGAGCTCAAGTGTCTTTTTATCAGATAATACACGACCACAGAAGACGATTACTGTGTGCTTCGCTTTTTTAAATTATTAATTGTGGTTAGGAATGAAAAACATTTCCCTACTTTTTAGGTATAGACCATTACATTTTTATCTCAAGTGTTCTTGATTAAGAAATGTCAAAATATGTTTGTTTCATTCTTATGTCAACCTGAAGTAAGGTGGCAGCTGGTCTTGACCGAATAGACACGCTTCATTCTTACGACGAAGAGAAACACATAAAAACTTAAAAAAAAACCGAAATGTGACAAGTATACAAAAGAAATAGCATCAAGCATAGTCAATATTTTTATAAAAAATGGAGCCTTTGTTTCCGTGTAATTCGTCACCTTTCGCGTTACCTAGCCAGAACTCCCTCAAGAAAAGTGAAGAAGACATTTAACGATAAAAAGATTGAATGAAAAAGATAATGAATATTACTTACATCCATATTTCATGTGCACTACGTGACACAGTTTGTGCGAATATAACACCGAATTTTTATTTTTTTTTGCATTTTTTTTGTTAGTGTGTGGGTGAGCGCTGAATTTTATCAGTTTGGTTACTGCCCCAAAACAAGGTATTTTCAGCAAACGTAAACTGGCAGCTTTACAGTTCCTTTTTAAGAAAAGAAATTCGTTTTGTTTGTAATAATTGCATCACACACTGTGCCACCAGCCTATCTGAAGTCTCCATATTAGAGGAAAGTCTGCTATAAAAGACCTCACAAAAGAAGACAAGTTTATGGCGCATGAAACCTCGGCCTGCCGTACCATTCTTCTTTATAACGTCGTAGAATTTTGCGTATGACCATTTATTTACAATGCCTCCGCGCCCAAGGGACATCACAGAAGTCGTTACTTAAGTACTTATAATAAACGCTGTGATTATACAAAAAAAAAAAAAATAAACACGAGCACTTATTATTCTTTTAATCATTTTATCTGATCTTCAGTTCTCCACTGATGCATTGTTGTATCGTAGATGAATAAACTTTTCCAAAAAGTCACCACCATACTTAAAAATATATATATGGACATCCAATTACCTTTAAGCCTAGACTGCACTGTTAAGAATTGCCTATCTTCCGAGCCTCGATCCTGAGTTAAAAAAAAAAAAATGTATACGGGAATCAGGCAGGTTGCCAAGATTTTGTTTCGGAGCGGGGGGCTGCGGGGGTCCCATGCCCCCCCCCCCCCCCCCCTCCCCTGGATACGTGCCCGATGAGAATTATGTTCTTGCGGACTCTCAATGGAAGGCCCCAAACAGAAAGTATCAGTGTTTGTTCAAAAATATTCAACTCGAGTGGTGACAATATATTTAGAGCAAAGTCCATAGATTAGTTTTTTTAATGGATTTATATTAACTCAGTTGCTTAATGAGCGCGAAATTGTCAGCAACCCTTGAGAGTGGACAGGACAACGCTGTAATGAGACTGGCTTTTTGACTAGCTGGTCTTGAGTAAATCTAGCTTATATTAGCGTTGCTCAGGGGTGATTCCAGAGTGAAACTAATATAAGGTAAATTTAGTCAAAGTGTCCTAAAACCTGTATATTCCTTACGCAAAAGACAAACCCCCCTCCCCCCTTTTCCCTCGTTTGTGTATATAAAACCCTCACTCTCCGTTTTCGTTCCGGCACTCCCGTTCGCCTCCGTGGCGCAATCGGTTAGCGCGTTCGGCTGTTAACCGAAAGGTTGGTGGTTCGAGTCCACCCGGTGGCGAGATACCCTTTTTTGTTTGTTTTTGGTTAACCTTATCTTTCACTCGCTGACATTATGGAGTTTTCGTAGATCGTTTCGCCGTCCCGCAACGCTCTCCGCAACCCGCTACGATGTTAGGAACGCTACAGCCAAGGCCACCATCGCGCAAGCGCAGTAGCGGCTCCTTGGTTGCGGGGGGCCTAGCGGAAGGGGAAACGTGGTCGACGAAAAGTCCCGATAGCTTTATGGTACTGTGGTTAGCACTCTTTTCCGCGTTTCTATTAACCGGCTGAATTTTTTTTTAAAATTTAAATCTGGCTATTTTTTTTTAGTTTAAAATACTTCGGTTTGTCCTTTTCTTTCTTTCTAAACATAATTTGTATTCCACTTTTTCGTTTTACATGACAGTGTAATTCTTAGTTGTTTCGACGACCCTGAGTCTCAAGAACTAGGTTCAAAAGTAATTCATTGCAAATTTAAAGGGGAACTTTGCTAAAAATGTCAGACCAAAACAAAAGCCCGATGTCGCTTCCGTTGGACAAAATATCGCAACAGAAGTAATATTACGTCGAAGAAACGCCGCAGTCGCATAGAACCGATGTCGATGTTCTTGGGGAGCGCAATACATTGTGACGTAATTTCCGTGAGGGTCAAAGTGTAATTACTCCACGAAAGTCACTTTCTTGAATCATTGCACTCTACTTTTTACTGCTTCCTTGGCCGACAGCTATGCAAACGCAGCCGGCGCTACGAGCTGATGGGACCAATAAGACAGCGTCAAAAGGGCACCCCCATGTTGGTTGTCATGTTTCTGTACGTGTTCTATCATCTCTGAACCAATCACAAACAAGAAAAGGCCCAGTGACTTGCGCCTTTGACGATGCTTGATTAACCCCATTAGCTTTTAGCGCCGACTGTGTCCGGACCAGGGTGTAAGATAGACAGGTGGGGAATCGGCCCATAGAGGCCTACAGCAGCGCCGTGACCGGATTGTGTACTCGTCTGCTTGCTGGTACCCCCGATTTGCGACATATGGCGCTGCGGCGAGAAGAAAAGAAATTCCGTCAGATTACAGCCTGAGTAAGCCGCCACCGGTCGCCGCCACCGGTCGCCCACCCGGACGACTGAGAGTTCGCGGTGCTCCACATAGATGGCGCCACAGATTCGAGAAACCCAAGGGGTACAGAAATCCGGTGTCATTTGGCTCTCGTTTCCCCACCTGTCTATCTTACACCCTGGTCCGGACTTAAGCAGAAACGAAGTATAGACGAACCCAGCTCACGGACGTCACGCCACTGCGGTGGTGCTGCTGTCGGTACTGCGCATGCGCAGATGCTTCACTCCTCCAGAGTTCGGTTTCTGCGCACGCGCAGTGCCCACACCTGGTGGGGGCAAAGCGGGCTTGTCTGGAAACACAGTGTTGGTGTATATGCTACTTTTTTTTTATTTGAAGCAGACTGCTTCATACACAGTCGGTGTTTTTTTATGTGTATTATATTCCGCATCTTGCGAAAGAAAAACGAAATAAGAAAGAACGCAATGTTTATATCCTCTGGACACAATTGCCCGAGAACCTGTGCAACATTTTCCTTTGCACAAAGAGGCAGATCCGAGTGCATACACACTGCACGGAAAATATGCAGTTTTGTATGTAAATAATATTACTGCTGTAAAGTGCAGGTAGTCGTCGAAATGTGTTTTTCTTAATGCATGCATTGTATTTCTTCTTTTGTGCGTGTTTTGCTGCTTTTTTTTCTTCAAATAACTGTAATGTTGTTCCCCTGCATGTAATGCCCGTGAGGGGGCCTTTAGGGTAAATAAATGAATAAATAAAAGAATTGTACGATCTAATACAAGGGGGATTTATATTCTAGTCAACCCATCAACGATCACGACGTATAAAGAACATGAATATCTACTCGTATTCAGTATAGCCACTTATAGGTTAATTAAAAGATGCTTGTAGTAAAAAAAAGTTAAAAGGGGTAAAAAGACATATGTAGCATTTCACAACATCTGCCCTGCGTGGCATCAAATTTTGTAACACGGTATGTAAAAAAAAAAAAGATAAGAACATGGAGATTGAGGGATACAGGAGACGTGAAATAGGTGGAAACTACTCCATTCACACGCGCTCCTATTAAGTTGCTTCGCTCCACTTGTTGCCTATCGGAACTCACGGGCAATAATGCCTTTCCAATTAACTTATCTTCGAGCTAACGCGGAGAGCGTTCCAAGGCCTTTCTTGGCCCTATACGTGCCTTCCGAAAGCGGCGAAGCTTCAAGCGTCGGCGCTGATACCATTTATCGCCACAAGGAGGCCACCAGGGTGCTTCTTTGTCCTTTTTTTTTTACTGTTTTTTTGCGTTTGTATCATTTGATTCTTTATATATATATACCCCGTTTCCTCTTGCTTGCGGTCGATAGGGTGAATCTCTGTACTACAAGCACACTCCCGCCGATAAGGCGAACCCGTTGTAGCGTGCGGGTCTTTTATGCGCTTCATTCCCACGTTTTTGCTGCCCGGCTGCTTCATCCTCCTCGATCGATAAGCCACTCTCTGTATCGAACACGTGGCCTCCTCGTCAATCTGTCGGGGAGCCCAGCAAGCGGGCCAGAAAGCGCTCCCATGGGAGCGAGGTCTCCCTGGAGTACCTTATGCAAAACATAGGGCTTTGTTGAGTTGGCAGGCGCGTTTAAAAGGAAACATGTAACGCGGGGTAAAGAAATGAAGGAGAGGCTCCTTCCGCTACTTCGCAGAGTGAGCAACACAGCACGGCTGAGCAACTATGGTCTTGCTATCTGGCTTGCCGATAAGGCCGACAAGGATAACATCTAAATACACTGAAAACCAGGCATGCACGAGTTACTAAAAAAAACAAAAACAAAAAAAAAAAAGCTGTTAAGTTGCCACGACTGACTGTCGAAAGTGCTTTGCAGAATCTAAGCAGTCCAGATTTCTTCGAGTGAGGACATTCATGTAACAGTTTAATTATCTGCACCACCAGAAACGAAACAAGTTGTACGGGCCAGCAAGAGAGATTGGAAGAACCTTATGACAAAGACTTTGTAAGTGCATTTGGCGAGTAATTAACAGACTCGAAACCGTTGAACTGAAACTTCATTAATGTGTTCAAATTCTTATAGCTGCTCAACGCACAAAACAATAAAATAACAAGCGTATAAAAAAGAGGAACTTAG
>JAZHYW010041984.1:0-10918 GCA_037355805.1 Ixodes ricinus | reverse complement strand
CAGTGGCGTGACACACTCTAGCAGCAAAAAAGCAAGACAATGTTGCCTTTGATCGTAGAGTTCTACAAATGTTGAAAGATTACGTGGCAACAGTTGGCAAAAATGATGTGCAGCTGCAGTCCCGTTTAAGGCGCGCAACGTCTGCCGAATAGGTTTGAGCGACAGTCAACAAACAATGGTGCCCACTGTTTCCGCAACAGTTCCGCAATATCTCTCCCAACCCCTAACGCAAACTGTTGTATCGTACCGGTTGGAACACTTTGGGAAAGCTTAACGTTTGGCGACTGCATTCTGCCAGCGAGTATAAACGCAATCTGTTTTTGAATCAGCCACGGGAACAGTTTTGCTCAACTGTAAAAACAGACGTTGCGATGACTGTTTGTAAGCTTTGTTTCCGAAAGCAAAAAAAGTTGCTGTTGCTACAACATTTCGGAAACAAAGGGCCCGACGCTTACCGCAACATCAGTCGAATAGCAGCAAAACAGCAGTTCTGCCCGTACGAAAATGTCAGATATGGCCCTGATATGCTTATATGCGGGACAGATATGATAATATAAGTAGTCAGATAGGGAATATATGAAGACTAAATACGCTGATATCACCATATAAGCGGGCAAATACTGCCAGATGCGGCCGTATAAGTGCGTAAATACGGCCTTATTTCGCCATATGCGCGTGCAAATACTGCCCCTGATAATGATATATGGGCCCGTTTCGGTCGTTGCAAACAATAAGTCATATGTACTCGCCAAGACAAGTTGATTGATCTATATTGCATGAGTCTCATATAATTTGTTAATTATTGTTAGCATCGTTAAAGTGAAGTTATTCCAGGTATTTGGACCAATTAATCAATTGCACATTTTTAAGATTCAAAGACAAATGAAATTTGGTTGTATGTGTGACGTGTGACATTATGACGAAGTGCATAAGATCAGGAAAGCGAGTTAATCAAATAATGGATTTGAGATCGCAGCTCATAGAGCGCCGTTTTCAGGTTAAGCGGTGTCGGCGTCGCCATCGAGTAACCACCCCGCTAAATTTAGCGAGAAGTTGAATTAGTACTTATGTCACTTGACGTCAATTTCCCGCTAAATCTAGCAGTGAAACTAATTTTGTTCGTGTTTCCCCGCTAAATTGAGCAGGGAAACGCTGAACCGATAGCTTACTAGTAGCGAGAAATTGAATTGGTACTTATGTCACTTGACGTCAATTTCTCCGCTAAATCTAGCAGTGAAACTAATTTTGCTCGTGTTTCCCCGCTAAATTGAGCGAGAAACTCGAACCGTGCTTACTGAAGATGCAAGACGCTACTTCGTCGTCCCGAATCCTTTTCCTTCGAACGCCTGCGGAAGCCGTTGCGCCCTGCGCAGCATCTTTCAAAAGCCTGTTCGCGCAGCATCATGGCATCCGCTTGCGGGCGTCTGCGATTCATCGTGTGTTGAAAGTGGTGTCTTTTATGTACAACTCTTTCGTAAAAATATTTGAAATTTAAAAACGCGAACCTAGAGTGTACTCATAATTTTAAATTTATTGGTAAAAAAAATATATATACATTTATTTATTTATTTATTTGTGGACATCGTGCGCAAGAAAAAAAATAGATCGCGCTTATTTCTTCATTTTAAATTGTGATGTAGGTTATACGGCGTAAAACATAGTATCTTCAAACTCGCATCGTTTTCGGTCACTTTCGAGCTAGACAGTTTGGAAGTTCAGAATTCAGAAAGCTCTATGTTCACTCGGTATTGACAGCAGGGTAGACGCTATGCATGTTTTTTTGAGCCAATCGTGTCTCCGGTTAGGGTCACGTGACTGCAGTCTAGAAAGCTGGTGATGAAGCAGAACACAGCACCTGCCTGGATCCCAAGGCCACACATAGCATTCACTCCACTATCAGCCTTGGGTACAAGTGACAAATCCGCACGTTGATGCCCCATAGAATAAGTCTATTGTTTGTGCACTCCCGTTTTGGCCTGTCCTTCTCTCCTTTTCTCTCTCTCCCTAAGCTGAAAGCGTGGTCACGTGGTTTGACGGATGCGGATCCATGCAGTTTGGTGTTGTTTGCGCCCGCGTGGTTGCTGCGATTTTCTGCTTCTGCAAGCGATTTCAAGAAGCCCAAGAAGCGTTTAGTTAGTGCTCGTTTCTAAAAGTGACAGGTTGTGCTACAATGTGTTGATTCTTCACGGACACCTTCCTTCTCGTTTTGTGTTTGAGTGGTGATTCCGTCGTGGCCGTGTCGACATCTATCTGGGATTACCTTTCCAAGTCCAGGTCTCGTCAACGTAAGTGCGCTGCAACCTACTTCGCGACAATAGATCGTTTTCCTAAAGGTACTCTTCCAGATTACCTCTAGAGATTAGGCCGTGTCTATCTCCTGGCAGCCGGGAGAATAATTGTGCAGAATGTTTCGGCATTGGTACGATTGCGCTACAAGCAGAAAGTTACGATATGCCGCCGACAACGGGATTTTTGACGTGTCGCCAAAAGAACACCAACAAAGAATCTGGTAATTGCGCGTTCTAAGTTGACGAGCGACTTTGCAGTCACTTGTGAAAGATTGTTACGATTTTGCGAAATGCTGGTAAACAACGCTGAGGTTACCGTCATAATCTAAACCCTGAGATAAGGATAAATCAAATAATGTGCAACTCTCATGATACTGGCTCAGGGTTTCACCATTCATGATGTTTCCTAACCGGCTTGCCCTACGCATACCTTTGCTCCTTGCAAGGTTACCGTCTCGCCAGGCGGCACAAACCGATCACTTGACGGCCGGGCTCGCGGCGCGACGCAATCGCTCGAAGCGGGGAAACGGCGTTATGTAACGAAAGACAAAGGAGGCGTCGTACACCACGAATGGGCAAAGCCGATGCGAAATGCGTGCGCGAACGTAAGCAGCAGTAGAAAAGTGCAGTTGTCTGCGCCGCCATGAGATGCGTGCCGCAAGCTCGGTAATCCGCGGGCGTATCCCTCTCCACTGCCAGCTCATACTTTCTCTAACCCGGCGGACACTGTCGCGGTCCATGCCGGCGAAACGATCGGACGGTCGTCGGGATGCCGGGTAATTGCTACAGCCGGAAAGCAGCGGCACGGTTTACCATTACTCTCCGCTATGCCACCGGGTCGAGGAGTCCACCGCCAGCATGGTGGACACCACGGTGTTCGACGTCATGATGTGGCCTACGATGCAGTGCCTAAATACCGGGTGTTATTTTTTTTATTCTTGCAAAGATTTGTTTTACAAAGCCTGTGAAGACTGCGCCCATGCGGTTTGTTGCAAGTGGAGTTATACGCCCAGGAAGACAGTCGTAGTTTTCTACTCTTAGCGATAAGCCGTGCTGGTCAATTAAAGTACTAGTTTTCTTTTAATTAGGTGGAAATAGACGTGGTCTCAACTAGTTAAAGCTTGCCGAGTGTCGTCCAAACCCACTCATCAGTAATTTTTTAGAAAGACTTTAGGGCGCGTGTGATGCGCAGTAGTGCGCTGAAGTTACCACTCGTGGACCAGGCACAAGCCCTGTGGCTAGATTAGAAGACGGAAAAATTGCGCGGGCGCCTGACCATACCACCTGGCTACTGTACCTGCACCACCATACACGGTGGTAACTTTCTCACGCGCTGAGAGTCTTTCTGACCAATGACTGATTTAGGGAATTTTGGACGACGTTCAGCTGGATTTCTCATTTAAACCAAATGTCTATTTAACTCTAGCTAAAAAAATGAAGTAGTGAATTTCAAATCGACCAAGCCGACTTATTGCAAGCATACCACCACATATGTCCCCTGGGCGTAGCAACTCACTCCGAACAACCCGCATAAGTGTCTGTGAGTTTGATGGCACAAAAACAAGTCTACAGAACTCAAAAAAATACAAAAAAACTGTATATCAGGAGTTATCAGGGTCTTGATATCTCCATAACAGGACCCTGATACGGGTTATATAAAATTGGGCAGATCTGGCTCCAATAAGGCGTATAAACTGATTTGCTCGGTATCCCCAGATCTGCCCGATTTTTTGTACCGTATCTATTTTTCACACACTAAGTTCAGATGTGCACATTTTCGTAGGGGTAAGCGCCAAGATGGCGGCGCCCTGACAGCAATAGTAGTGAAACAGAGTTCTGACCCTAAGCGAGCTGACGTAGTGGCGAGGTCCACACTTCTGCGCGGCGAGGTCCACACTTCCACACGTCCGGAGGTGTGGACCTGGTCGACGAGGTCCACACTTCTGCGCGTCGAGTCAAAAGCAACAAGAAGCAACCCTTTCCCACCCGTGAACTGTACCAAGGAGTTCTCTGTCCAAGCAAGTGGCACGGCTCTACTACTCGTCCACAATCGCGCGCCAAGTGCACAGCAGCTGACAACATTGGCAACGGGTATGGCAAGAAAGGACACTTTCCGTCTGTCTGCCTGTAAGCGAAAAAGAACCACTCAAATACGCAAAGCTATGTTGCACTCGAGTTATCCTCGTAAATTCCATAAGTTGAAGGCGCTGCCGGCAAGTGCAGACTAAATTCCTTTGACACGCTTACAAGTACCGCCAACCATTGTTGTGGAAATGCGCAAGACACGTGCGAGGAGCGGGTGCTCCGCTGCCATTCGTTTCGAAGGGCCGCTCATTTCAGTACTGCGCCGATAACTGCTTACAGGGGCCGCTCGAGATACGGGCCTCGTGCACTGGCGCATTTGACACCACTTGCAAGACAAACGCGAACATATCGAAGGGCTTTAGTCCAGACCACGGTGGTCCAGACAGATAAAGAAAGATCGGTGGCCACGTGCAAAAAAGAAAAAAAAGGATCGGTGGCCGAGTGGGCTAGAGCACACCAGCTTGGAGCACGTGGAGCGAAAGCTCGCGCTGTATAACCCAGGGATCCTGGGTTCAATCCCCACCCCTGCCCGTTTCGATCCGGATGAGCATCGTACCGGCGTGCGGTCGTGTATCACTACTGCGTGGTGCACGTGAAAGACCCCAGGTTAGCGGTTGTACCGGACTGGCTAAATTGCTCATTTATAGCTGAGACACCAGACGCCCACTGAGGCAGACTAACTCCCGGCTGTATAAGCATACACACAACAATTTGCTTTTGGCACCCCTGTCCGTTTCGATCTGGATGAGCATCGTACCGGCGTGCGGTCGTTTATCACTACTGCGTGATGCACGTTAAAGACCCCAGGCTAGCGGTTGTACTGCATTGGCTAAATTTCTCACATACAGCTGGGAGACAAGTCGCCCGTTGAGGCAGACTATGTTCTTGGCCAGGGGTGGCCAATCTGCGGCTCGCGAGCAGCATGCGGCTCCCTCGCCCCCCCCCCCCCCCCGCACACACACACACACACCCGCCTCCCTCCCGGTCACACGAGCACTTCCCCAAAAGAGAATTAGAACGCGTTTTGAATCGAAAGGCATGGTTGCGGTGTGGTAGTCGTGTGCTACTTCCAGCTTATGTACACTCGGACTGTTTTTGATTCGGGTAGATCGAAGGTAGTTCGAGTTTCGTTTATTCCTCTAAACAAATATCCCCCCCCCCCTCCCAGCGGCTCTTGGAAGTTTTGTGGTTTTGTATGCGGCTCTTAGGCCGGGTCAGCCTGGCCACCCCTCCACTAAGCTGTATAAACATACACACACCCCAGTTCGTTTCCAGACAGGTAAGATAGCACCGCTTCATTCCACCGTGACATAGTAAGATGACTGTTGAAAGAGGTGTTCATAAAGGACAATAGCATAGTGAATGCCCGAGGTTATTTATGAAGACACTAAAGTTATATAGAGGTTCATTTGAGTTTGCCCAAAAATTAGAAAAATCAAGAGAAACAAAAACGTACGCCTTCCTTTAGGTAGAAACGTATTTTCTACCTATTAATGGTCCGTTTGGTTTTCTTAGTAATCCGCAAAACGGGAAGTGTTAAATTTAGAAAAAATTGTTTCGGGCGCCAGAACGCTAACGTCAAAATTCAATTTGCATCTCAGAGTCAGCACCTGTTCGTTGGTTAAGAGAATATATTGTAATTGTTCAGGATAATAGAAATCATTCTTCTTTTTTTTTTTCATATCCACTAGCCACCAAACAAGGTCTATGGAGAATGAAAATATCTGAAATAATGTTTCATAAAATAAATGTTGTTTGGAATAAGTATTTTAGCCTTCTTTGCAACTCATTCGACTATATGTTTTTATTTCCAAATATATATTAGTAGGATGCCTTTATGTGCGCTTTGCTTAGGATGGAGACATCTGGCCATTTCGTCCCACACTTTTATTTTTATTTATTTTTTGTTCAGAAGCGCGTGAAAGAGCGTGTCCCGGCACGCGTTAGTGGTGCTGACTGCGCTATGGCGACATTTTGTTTTCGTTGATTTATTTGTATTTTACCCATGAGCGCGTTCTGTCGGCTTCGGGTATACTATACTTCGTTTCAGCTTGGGTCCAGACGCAGCCGATGCTACAAGCGCGAGCCTGTGGCCCTGAGCAGTGCTTGCACTGCACGGGCGCGCGTGCTTGGCAGGGACTTTGAAAGCCGCGAGCTCGCGCTTGTAGCATCGGCTGCGTCTGGACCCAAGCTGAGCTTGGGTCCAGACGCAGCCGATGCTACAAGCACGCGCGTGTGGCCCTGAATAGTGCCTCTATACTGCACGAGCGCGCGTGCTTGGCAGGGACGCTGGAAGCCCGGAGCTGGCGCTTGTAGCATCGGCTGCGTCTGGACCCAAGCTGAAACGAAGTATACAAAGGGTGGCAACACCCTAAGCAGAAGGACATTGAGGCACACTATATATTAGGATATCTCTGTTCAACCTTGCACGATCTTAGGGTGCCTACGTGCCACGCTTGTAGCGTATGCAAGCGTTTGACCACGCGCGCCAACATAGCACACACACAAAAAAATAGAATCAACAAAAGTATCGCCTTCAGAGCCTTATCAGGCCTTTCGCTAGGAATCTGCTGATCACTAGTTAAGTTTTTGCAGCGTTCAAAGAGTGCCGACCAACAGAGCCAGCAATTGTAATTCTGTAGTGTCTATGTTTATACAGCGGGAATTTAGTCAGGTCTCAGGGCATCTGGTGTCTTCGTTGGAGATGAAAGACAGTGCAGTATACCGCTGCCCATCTGACGTCTTTAGCGTGCATCACGCAGTAGTGATACATGACAGCACGCGGGTACGATGCTCATCCAGATTGAAACGGGCAGGGGCAGGGTATTGAATCCACGATCAGTGGGCTTTACAGCGCGAGCTTTCGCTACACGTGCTACCGATCCCCGAGCAACGAGACATCGCGGTCGAATTCGAGCTCGAGAGAAAAACAACAGCAACAGCAAGAAAACCTCCGGTTTGAGGCATTTGGTACTAGTGTCGCCATCTCGTTTAACAAGTTGGAAATAAAATTAACAGGGTGATTTTATTTACACAAATACGCAAATACAACAATATTTTGCTTTCTCGTAATGGTCCTAAAATTAAGATTAGAGCCACCCCTAGTACGTACGGCCAAGGGTTTTGTCACGTTTGTCTTCTAAATAGTTGTATTTTCAAAAATGCCTCAAAACGCGCTAAAAACAGTCAAAACGGTCATATTTCTGCATTTTATTAAAAATATTCAGCGCTCTAAAAGAAAAATCCAAGGGCCGTACAACCTTCATTACGTTATCATAAGTAACCTCCAAAAGAATGAATACCATCGTGCATTCCTGAAACTCAGGTTTGTGTAGCGAAATTTGCCCATTGAGTGACGAGCGGTTTGAATCCCCCTTAGCTGAAACCATGCATAGTGTCGCCCACCATACCAATATGAGAGAACGATTCTACTACTCTGTTTCTGCCTTGTGTTGTACCGCAGGAAGGGCTACATGCGCGAGCTCCTTGCTCTAGGGCACATCTCGGCGGCACAAGCTCTCGTGCATTCAGGGCAGCTGCCAACGCTGTGAGCTCGCGCTTCTAGCCTTCGCTGCGGTACAAGATAAGATGAAACGGTCTTTACTAGTAGTGGGCAGTTTTACGATGTAGCGTACTCAGAATGCTCTGCGTGCACAAATATCGTCAGCGACGGCGCGTCGATCACAAAGCACGTTTTGAATTGGCGCATGGTGACGATGCTATTGTTTTGATATACAGCTTTTCGGTACGCTATCTGCCGGAATTTGTATGCTGTGTACATAGCTTTCAGGCGTCTTACCATTGCTGGGTACTGACGGTTATTTCCTACTAGCTGGTTTCTTCGAATTACAGCTTCTGTGGTGTGAAATTATCGCAGGGTTGGGCAATTAATCGATTGACCTTCCGATTAATCGATTAAGGCTTTAATCGCGATCACACTGCTCGGTTAATCGGTTTTTAATCGGTACTCACAAAGAAGTCAACTGGATGCACGCATGGCTCTATCCTGGACGACTGCCCGGAACCTGAGGTGACTCATGCTCGCCCCCTTAGCGAAACGCTGCGTGGCGTGTATCCGGTCATTCTGTCCCGAGCGGTTTTCCGTTCCCAGCCAGATTACTATGAGCAGGTTCAATTCTCGCGCCTGCTGCGAAGCGTCACGTGTTGGACTTCTACATTACAGTTCTGCCGAGGCCAGACGAACAAGCGAGGCCCGTGATGCTACTTCACTAAGCCCTGCATGCAACACGGCGCGCGTTGCACTCTGGGAACTAGTTGTGGGGAGGAGAGTGGTATGGTTTCGGTTTCGGTCGACACGTCGACAAGAAATTATACACAGGGCGTGGCATGTTTTCTGGTCCCGTGAGCGTCATTTGTGGTCTCTAAACTAACCAAATGGCCAGACCTCGAAGCTCTGCTTTGAAGCCCGAGGCGTATAGCTTGTCTTAACGCATGCTTGTTGTATTTTTGTACTAGTCTTCTGTTAGCGTTTCGAGGTATGTGGAGTGGACTAGCCAGTGCTGGAATCTCAACGCTGCGAAGCTCGGGGATCTTGCTGTGTACGAATCAACAAGCTGTGAGACACCAATAAATGGCATGCACTCGAGCTCGCGCCTTTACATTAGTGTTGTTGATCAGGAAGTCTCAAACGTAAGCTTCCAAGACTGAAGTTTGGGATTGTTTCGTGCTAATGTTTAGCTTGCGAACAATGAAGTCATTCACATTTTGCTAACAAAGTAAATTTAGCTTTTTTAAAACTTTTAATATACCGAAAACAGGCCGCCAGATAAAGCTGTATACACGCAGATAGGGCTATGTATACGCCAGATAAGTCTGTATATACGCCATATCAGGCTGCATATTGCGCCAGATAAGTCTGTATATACGCCAGATCAGTCTGTATATACGCCAGATAAGGTCTGTATATACACCATATCAGTCTGTATATACGCAGATAAGTCTGTGTATATGGGCGTATATGCACCATATAATGTTTGATATGGCCAGATATGGCCCAGATATAAGATTTCCATACGGGCGCTCAAACGAACGAAATCATTCAAAGCGCATTTGACGGTTGCTAATGGCCGCATAACATTTGTCATGGGTTTGCTTTCTTCCTGACTGAGTATGCCGGAATAATTTCAGACACACCGTTCAGGCACAGATCTTGGGCGTCCGTAAAGCTCGTCCAAAAAGGCTTAGCGAGGAGTAGGGGACGCTTGCTAGGGCCACCAGTCGAAGCTAGCCGATCTCAGCGTTTGCGAGAACTTAATCTTATATCAGCATAAAGTTTGAGTGGGAGATGTATGATGACATCAGGAAGACATCACAGTAACTTTTGTGCAGTAGTGAGGTCGAATTTATTTTAAAATGCGCCAACGCTGGCTCAACTTTGATACTCCTGTGAGGATGCGGCTTGCTTTTCGCCCAATGAAGTAACAAGAAGCGCACGTTTGGCAGACAAAATACGTGTAGAGGCTCAAGGTGACCAATTTCAGTTGTAGTTCACTGGTACTAGACGGGATTATTGAAATTGAGCTCCAGAGATGCACTCGTGGGGTGAGGTGACTAAGCCACGTCTTACTACGTTTGCATACGCACTTGCACAATATTCGGTGTTTCGGGAACCAAGGAAAGTGCCCCGGTCTTCGTTTTTGTATCGCTCGAGAACGAGTGTATTGTACATTCGTGAAAAGTTTGATAGTCGAAAACGCAAGCAGCGCGTTCGGTCGCGGCTCAGTCGAAACCGAAACTGAATGGCCAACTAGTTCCCAGAGGTGCACTGCGTGGTATTTCGCCGCGATGGGGCGCGTCGGCTTTTGGAAGAAGTCTATTGATCTCCGCGCGAGGGCGAAAATTCACGTGTTGAGGATCTACTACACATCCTGCCCAGGCAGAGAAAAACAAGCAGAAAAACAAGCTGGGAAGCTAACAACGCCATGGTTACTTGTTCCCAGTTTTCGGCCCGTAAAAATAAACGAGTTCACGAGTATGAAAGGTTATCTCGTTGGAAAGTTTGGGTTCAAAGTAAACTCCAGTGGTGGAAGTTTTAGCTCGAAGGAAGTCCACTGCATCATCTGCAACAAGCCGTTTTCGTACAGTGGAAGCGTAAGTTCGCTTCAGTATCACCTACGAGCGATGCACCCATGTACGCCGCTGCGGCAAGGACCATCTGCCAAACCGCAGACAACAACCAACGCCTTCTCATTAAGGCCTATTTCTCTGAAAAAGAAAAAAATCTTCGCTCAAGCCTTAACTTCTTGTCTTCCTGTCGGAGAAATGTAGACAGACTTCTTTGTCGGCTCGGAGCTGGAGCAAAGATATGTTTCTTTGAATCTGTTGAACCAGGTGTATCCTCAATTTTAAATGTCCTCTTTGCGCAGTGTAACAGGGGAGGTAAAATGAGTATTCAAAGTCAAGACGAGCTGTTGTGATTCTTTTTAATAAAATATTTATAAAAATCAACGCAACCGAGTTAATCGATTAAAGGGTGGCGATTAATCGGGTTAAAATTTTTAATCGACGCTCCAGCCCTGGAAATT
>JAZHYW010041983.1:0-36043 GCA_037355805.1 Ixodes ricinus | reverse complement strand
TGGTCGTTACCGCTTTTTTCGCCATGTTTGTTTTCAAACATGGCTTTCAAAGACGGTAGCGAAAGACTTCGAGAAAACAAGCAGAGATATCTTAGCTAAATTTACTTTACGTCTTAATTATTGAAATAATCGTTCGTATTTTATAAAAGGATAATAATATTTTTCTCTGTTTCCTTCCATTCTCCGGAAGGTACCCTTTCCTCGGTTATTCGCTCGTTCTAACTCCCGGAGGAAAGAAAGAAGAGAACAAAAAGAACAGGGGAAATGCGGAGATTTCTGCGCCCCAACTGCGTGGACACGTCATCGCAACGTAGGGGGATCATCAAATTCTAGCTGACCGCGTGCGTGAACCCGAACGTTGGGCGGAGCCTCAAACAAGAATCATTCTTGAGCTTTGAGGCTCCGCCCCCTTTTTTCTCGATACGTGCACAACTCGAAAGTACCCGTTTGTGACTCTAGAATAGCGACTTCCTGACGAGTTACGGCCGAACAAGCCCTTCTTCTATCCCTTTCGCCCACATTTCCTCGGACGTGCTTCATCGACGTTTTCTCTTCTGCTCCATTTCTATTTTGTAACACGACACAAGCCCTCGCGGCGGCTTCGTCTGCTTGCTACTACTGAAAACTGCTGAAGGGATTAAAACAAATACCGTCTCGAAGCGATGGGGCGAAGAGAACCCAAAATCAAAACCAGTGGCCATTAAGAAATGCAGATGAGTCGCATGGGGTGTTCGACACGAAAGCACATGTACGAACCGCGTGCGGAAGGAAGGTACGGGTCCGGGTGCGTTTTACATACACGAAAGTTAGATTGGATTGGATTGTTATGGCTTAGGTGAAACAACTTTATGTTAGTGTTGCCTGAGCGCCGTCCAACTTCTCCAAACAGTTGGCATGTTTGCGGAATATAGAAAGAATGTTTATGAAACTAAATACCATGTATATTTACTTCACCAATATAATAAAGAGCGCTGTTATAACAGAAAACCATATGCGTTAGATTAGTGTCTTCGTACTCTGCGCGTAAGAATTTCTCTCACGCACTCTTTCCCAATGCGGATGCAAGTTTTTCTGAGGCAGTGCTCCGCCCGCCAGCCTTCGGGCCCTAGTCCATCGTAGGGTGAGAGTATAGGGCGAACACAACATTAATGCTTTTCAGTTTTACTTTAAAATGGATCTAGTTGGGGGCCATATTTTAACGTGTATGCTAGTGTCCCAAATTAGCACTTCCCATGACACAAGAAGTTTGGATGACAGCCTTACGAATCAAAGAGAAAAAACAAAAAACAAAAAAAACGCCATCGCTTGTTCGCGCTAACAATATTGTGCTCTCTACCTAACTGTTTTTTATGAGAAAACAAACACTGATATCAATTCAATCCATCAATCTTCGATGGCTCGGCTTACCAAAATTTCCAGGGCCGGTAGGGCCGCTGGTGGAGCAGGGTGTTGGTTCAGAGGACATGCTGCTGCAAGAGTGGGAGCGGGGCGATCCAGAAGGGCACAGCTGCTGGGGCAGCTGTGCCCCAGCAGCTGTGCTGGTAAATTATTAAAGGGCAACTCCACTCAATTCCGAAGATTTCGGGATAATGAGTCATTTAGAATTAAAAAGCCCTAGTAAAACACAGTACGTCGTTTGCTTCGCGAAAAAATGGGATATATATTTTTAAATATAATTTTAAACACGAGCAGAAATCGAAACCGAAATTTCAGCACCGCCCGGCAACATTGGCCTCGGGCCGCCAAGAACATGGCCATCACGTGGTACGAGATGTCACGTGATCCTCGGCCCAACGACTGGCGGGATTGGGGCGGGTGCGTGGCAGGCGCGAGTGTCGTCTGCACTCCACTCTTTGCAACGTTTTGGTGTCTACGACTTTCGAGGAGGTCTGCACAACTGCGGCGTAAGTCTGCGCCTTGTGTCGTCCGTGTGTGGAGGGTACTCCAAAAGGCAATAGTCACAAACGGTGAGACGACGACGGCGGTTGCGACACGGAAGACGGCTGTAACGGTGGGACCAAGGCGGGCTGTCGGACGGCTCCCAAGTAGCGCGCTGCGCAGGCACGTTACGCCAATCACGTGGACACCGCTGAGCGCAAAGAGGTAACGTTGCTGACGTCATGCGCTAAGCTTTCCCGTGGAAGTAATACCAAGCAAAAGGGGGCCATGGTGATGACGTTTAGCTCAATGTTGGCTACGCTCATGCCGTAGCCTTGACTCCGCTGTTGGTTGCGCCTCAATTCGCCCACTCGACTCAGCTGATTTCGGCAACTTGGCAAGTTACGAAGTATGCCAGATTGTTTAAGAAATATTTAGACAGAACTGCGTCGTAATATTTGACGTGGGGTCTCCCTAGGCGATACTGAAGAGGACTGCATTGTTTTTTTCAAAACCAAAAATAAAGCGGAGTTGTCCTTTAAAAATAAATTGTGAAGAATATGGAAACAAAGGATACAAACACAACACAGCGCTGTGTTCATCTCCTCCTTCTTGTCCGTGCGATTCACGCTCTATGTTTTTAATAATACATTTCTTAATGACTTTTTTATTTGGTATATTTTGTATCGGGGTTCATTGGAACGACCCACCTGCCATTGCATTCACTTTGGGGAAGCTTCCCCTTTCTTAAGGTGCCCTCATTGAGAAAGTGCGGGGTGGGCATCACTCTCACTCTTGTGGTGCAGTTCCCCAGGTTTCCATAGGCTTCAAGCTGCCAGCCAAACTCAGTCAGGCCTGCCAGCCCTGTGGGAAATGTCAATTCCACTCTTTTAGACGCAGACACCCACGTTTTGCGTGTACCTGAAAAAAGCTCTAACAGAGGGGAAACATAATAATTGCCTCTTTTTAAATGCATCTTTTTATTTTGCTGAGAACATTCATATAAGTCACACGCTATTGTACATTCAGTAGTGCGGCTTAATTTATGATGAGCATTTTCTTTTATGCAGCTTCGAGCATTTAGAGAAAATTCACAATATAATGGGTTGGACATAATTGTTGCTATTAACTATCCTATACATTTATACATTGACTAATATCGTAAAAGCAATAGAGCTTTACAAATTTGTAACCAATTAAAAGTTGGCATTTATTTAATTTATTACTATTGGCTATTATTTTTTGACAGGAATAATATCTGGGCGAGTCGGTACGTTGGTAGTATTTCAGCTCCACCGAATATTCAGTTTTTTCGCAATCTTTTTGTTTTCGCCTTTTCTAGCTACTCTGCTTTTTGTAGCGGCTTCCGCCACCACTAAAAAACTTGACATCCAAACTCACTTTACTTACATCACACAATGGTAAAATTTGAAAGCGTGTCGCTTCGGCATACGCGAAGAGACCGCGCGTCTCTACGGCACAGGCGTAAGCTTTGACAAGAAATCATGCTGCTCGCTCTTGCAACGTTTTTCTCGCTCCCGCTTTACAAAACGAATCGGTGGCGGGCGGCTGTTGGGACCACCCGTCAGAACTAGCATGACCTGTGATTGCTTGAACTGCCGTCAGACTGTACTTGAACGCTTCGCAAAAGCGTCGTCGGACGAACGTCGTCGGACGGCGCCAAGAACAGGCTCAGTTCCGCCGCACGCGAATCTGCCTCGCTCTGGGAAGCGAGCCATAGGTTATGAAGAAGGTGCGCTCTTTCCAAATAACGAAATAACATCGGCCAGAAGCATTGCTACAAGCATAGCCTAACAAGCACATGGTACATGACAAAGTTTGAAACAGCGGCGCACTTCGCAGAAACAAAAAAAGTACCTCACCGGCGCTTGCAGCAGCGTCCGCAGCTTAAAGGAGCTGCGCAACGATATTAAGTTGGAATGTTTTTCACTTTACACGAGCTTACTTGCACTGGTGGGACTCAAGGATACTCGCACGCAACGCCACTGGCCAAGAAACTCCTTTGTGCGGTGTAATTTCAAGGACAAAAGCGATCATTTTCATTCAATCTCTCTTTTCCAAAATTTGATGACGTAACGTGGGGATCGCAGTACACCCAAGTGACGATATTTGAATGCGGTTCATAGATTGGACCCGAGCATTGCGTGGGCGCTCGATTTGTTCTCGTGATAATTACTAGCTCGAGAAGCATTCGGGTAGTGGCCCGTGTCCAATCGCTGCAACGACGACAATACCCGAGCCATAACAATGTCTGGAACTCAGCGCGTGTCCTGTGCTTTGCCAACCCCAGCGCGTGGCTATGATTAACATTGGCGGCATATAATCCATTCCAGGTCACGTGGCCGCTTGTTCTGGCTGCGAGTTGAGGGGGTGAACGCTGCTCGTTTTTCTTTAATTTGTTTCTGGGACTTCCATTGCGTGGGGTGAAAAACGAACGCGTGTTTCATAGGTCATCAACGTCAGGGATCCGTTCTAAGCGGTATTTGCGCAAAGTACAAAAATTGTTGCATCGCCCCTTTAAGGACGTCGGTAAGACGCAGCGTTTCCCAGCTCTAAGTCATCGCTGGACATTCTTGAACATGATATTCGTAAGGAAGATATCCAAAATACCTGCTACAACGGCTAAAACGGAATAAAGGAAGCGATTTTCAAAGCCTCCGGAAACGGCGAAACAGAAGCTGATTGCGATAGCAATGGTCTTCCGCAATCTTCAAAAGATTCGTCTTTTTTTAACGAAACCAAGCAAAATATAATTATATTACTAGTAATAAAGTCACTACAATAATGTTGTAAAATTTAACGAAGATTTAGTCTATCTTATGTTTTATCTAAACGTTAGGTTTTCTTTCAAAGTGAAAAAACCGAAATCGAAACTTTTTCAACCAACATTTTGCTCGTCGTAGTTCCTTCCGTGCGTGTGTGGGCGTGCATGCGCGCGGGTTCGTGTGCGCGTGTGAATGCGTCCGCATGCTTGTGTGTGCGTGCGTCTGTGCTTGTGGTTGTGTCGCACTGGCATATGTAATGCCACGTTTGAAGATATCCGAACACTGATGCCCTAAGCGAAGGACAACCAAACGCTCACGGTCGAGTGGCTCCCAGGCGAGGAAGGCGTCAAGGAGAACGATTGGTCGAATGCGGGCGCGAGGGCGTAGCTACAAGCCAAAAAGCCCCTACAAGGCCCTGTTTTTTCACTCGGCCCTGCCAAAGTGCCTGATGACACTGCCGACCTCAACATTTCCGAAATGAAACGCGAAGACCGAACAGCACGCAAGGCGCCTTACTTCCCTCCTGCGGCCTAACCCTCAGCGCATACAGAGTGGCTTTCAGCGATTGAAGGGGTTGTCATCAATCAACTCCACACGAGGATGGTACTCACGCGATTCTGGCATTCAAAAATTACCATCTGACGAATCCAGACGGCGTCGGCCTCGATCCGAACTGCGAACACTGTGGCGTTCCTGCCACCTGCTCCCATCTCGCGTGGGACTGCGCGAGATCAGCGCCAGAGCGTAAGGTCGCGTTTCACCTCTCCGACGAGGACATACGCCCTTGCTCCCATACAGAATAAAGGAAATCGGCCACCGCATTGCAGAGCGGACAAAAACTGGTCAACGCACCTCTCATCAAATTCTTTTGATCCTCCGGGGTCGACGTTATCATTTGATCGACGTCATTTTTACTTCCTTTCTTTCTTTCCCCACCTTCTTTGAGGCCTTCAAGCCAGAAGGCGGCATCATAATAAACGTCCTACATACACACTATATGTTTCTCAGAGGTGTGTTTGTTCATCTGTATCCTTTGCTTCTGTGTTATTTCTAGCTGACACTTGTACCTAACATGTACCAAGTAGATCAACTTAAGTCTGTAGCAAACATAATTCTCCATACTGAGAGCCGGTCAAATCTACCCGAGCAAGAGAGCAGGCGCGATTAACAAAAAGCAGCCCGCTGCTATTTCAGCCGCACGAAGGCACAAAGCGCGTGGCGACCAATTAAATAGCCAATATTGTAAATAAGAGTCCATATCAGACCATTGGGTGTGTTTGCAATTTGATGGCGGACGCCTCCTATGGAGATTAGTCGCATTCGCGAATGCCCTGTTTTTCTGCGTGGCGAGAAGAAAAGCAGGCGGCAAGGTGGATACGTTCGCAGATGGTCAAAGCTCGTGATCCCTCCTCGCAGTTGGTATTGTAAACGCCTCAAATACTCCAGGGGACCTAGAACGAACAGTTTGGCACTCTTTCTAATAGATGATAGGGTTTCTATCACCTAGTTTTTTCAGTCTCTCTCAGCGAATGGAACTGCCTGAGTAGAGTCCTGCGCGCGAAAAATGTCGGAGGCCATGCCCTAACTGACTCCGCACGGCACACCTCCCCGTTTTAAATATCTTTTTTCGCATAAGCGTACACCAGCGCCTAACTGGCGTTCCTTCGCCACGGCGCATTTTTTTAGATTGCACCTTGACACAGGGCATGCAAATGCCAAGGGTATGGGAGAACTGGCATAGAAACGAACGTCATGCATTATTTAGTTTTTAATACATTTTTTTCACGTGTTACAATTTCGAAAATCTGCGGTTGTCTTGCTATCACTGCATCTTCGACGTGTGTACAAATTATTTTAATCGTAACAAGGAACAATAGTCAAAAAATATGTGATCAGCACAAGAAGCTGCATCGCGAGTGTGGCTGCAACGTAGTTGAGCGTCACACGTTATACAAGAATCATAATTACTGAAGCCAGTCGATACCGAGCGCGAATCTCGAGGGCTTTGTAAAAGATTCATCGTCACGTTTATGCTCACGGCCACTTTGTCTACTGCAAGAGGACCGATTCCAAGCCGCTACTGGTGATCTTATTAAGTTATCACTGCAAGGCGTGCTGTTGCTCCGTGGCATGTGGAGGGTATTAACATGTCGACTCGCCATTATTCTAGATGCAGCTGTCAAAAGCCAAGAGCTGACCTGCATCGACAACGATAAACTTCTCATATATACATTCGTTGTTGAAACTAAATCAATGCACCCCTGCGTCGACTTCCTCATTCTCTTGATGAGAGATAGTGATGACCTGTCGTAATAAGCAAATTGTCGTGTGTATGCTTATAGACGGAAATTAGTCTGCCTGAGTGGTCGTCTGGTGTCTCAGCTGTAGATGAGTGATTTAGCCTATGCGGTTGAACCTCAAACTTGGGGCCCTGAACATGCACCACGCAGTAGTGATACACGATCACACGGCGATACGATGTTCATCCAAATCGAAACGGACACGGGTGGGGATTGAACCAACGATCCCTGGGTTCTGCAGAGCGAGCTTTCGCTCCGCGTGCTCCGAACTGATGTGCGCTAGCCCACTCGGCCGTCGATCCCCCGATGACATGTCGTTAGCCAGCTCGATTCAACAGGTCAACTTTCGGGCAAGTTAGTTTAGCACACATTGCCAAGTCTAGCCAAGGGCCCCACATACCCACACCGCTGCCTACCCAGATTGTTGAGCTGCGAGAACCAGCCGGTATTTCGAGTCTATGCTCTTAAACGGCGGCGTCCGCGCCTTAATTTCCAAGAAGACAGCGTCCTCTAAAAAATGATTTATACTCAGTTCAGATTTAAGCTGAGACTAGAAGCTCCGGTATCAGCGCGAGCTTTCTGGCATCACAAGTGGGAAAAGGAAGACATGCGCAACCAAAGCACTGCGGAGGCCATCAATCGCGTGCTGCTTAAGGGCTTAAGGGCGCGTGCTGCTTGAGGGTGCGTGAGCTTAAGGGCGCAAGGAATATAGTACACCATGCTTCGGGTGAATGTTCTCTACATTTTCCTTCCCTTTAATTAACTGTTTACCAATAATGAGTACTTCTTCTAGAGTAATTTTACACGCACTAACGTCGATTTCGTTCTTGATACACGTACGCGTATTTGCGTGATTAGTGATATATCAGCCATTTATCCGCCCAATAATATTTTTATATATCTTGAAGGGCACGTTTTCAGGTGTGACTCACCACGAGTGCTAGTCCTTGTCTAATTCGGCGAATTCTGAGACACAATTTGACCACATAAATAACGCACCGGGTGTACGATCGGGTCACCTTCTGGCACACTCGTTGCAACAAAGGGTGCCTTCCCCTAAGACAGACAGACATGGAGACACCCAACCGTGTTTATTCAGCTTGGTAGCTTGATTGCCCTGCTCATTATTCTAATAAATCTTTTTTTTTCTCGTTCATATCGATGACGCCTTTTAATCACCGAACGTCCTCAATATTTAGCAAAATCTTTCTCGGAAAAAGCTGTATGCAAAACGTAATGATTTTAAAAGTATTGATGTACTGCTGTTTGCCCAGAATGGGTAGCTCCCGCAGTACTGCACGTAACTCGAGAGTCCCAGATAAGAAGAAGAGAAGAACACCGTGACGTTCGCTCATTCCTAACATCACCTTTTCTTTTTTTTTGCTGCTTGGGCACTTTCAGGTCTACCTCCTCTTTGTTTAAGGCGCTCTGTGTTCTTATACGATTGGCCTACCTTCAGTCTGAGGGCATTCCTTAATTGTTCTGTATTCGTTGTAATTCGCTAGGAAGCAAATCATCTAAGTCAAAGTCACTCTGTGCTTGGATAGGCTTACCTCGAGCTCAAGCTTCTTGGTCTAAACAGTCCTCGTTTACCACTGCCTTCCGTTACAAGCTCCTGAATGGGTAAGCATATTTACCTATCATTAAGCTTATTTTATATTGTATTAGCCAATAAGTTAGCACAGTGAGTGACTGCCCAAGCAGCACGAATTATGGCCAAGCATAGGCCAATAGCTGGCGATGATCTTTTCGCTAATGGCCAAACAGTGGCCATTCATTGGCCAATGCTTGGCCGAGGGTTGATGCGGCTGATGGCAAGAGAAAGGCAAGTCATCGGCCAATGGCTGGCCACTGTCTGGCCACTGGCCGAAGGACCATTGCCAGCCACTGGCCAAGGATTGGCTAAATTTGTGCTGCATGTGTGTCCATCAACGTCATTGGCATTCATGGCGAATCCCCTCATCTAGAACTAATTTTGGCTTCCAGAGGTTGAGTTACAGGTTACCGTCACTGTTAAACACGTTATAATTCCAAAAGTTTTATTTACCTTAATTAAATGCCTATACAACACAGGCTTTCTTATATTCAGTGAAAGTATTTGTCTTATGTTTATTATAACCTCTACTTCAGACTGGTTTGAAGCGCAACCTATTTTAAATGACACTTATTTAATACGACATCTTATATACGTTATCTTTATTGTGTTTTTCTTTTGTGTCTGGAGGTGAGTGTTGGTGAACTTTCGTTAAATGTCTGTAAAATACAACTTTCCTGTAATAAATGAAATGTTTTCTTATGTTTGTTTTCTCTATCAATTTCAATCTGTATTGATATTACAGTTATTATATTCCTAAATGTCATGTTACGTAAGTTATTTTCACTGTATTTTTTCTGTTTTTGATGACAGTGCCGCTCTGCCCTGTGTTTTAGGGGGCAGGAACCCATCAAGCTGCAAACTTGCAGCTTTTTTTTCCTTTCCCCCTTGTCGCATGTGTGTAAAAGCGCTATGACAAAAATAAACTGATTCTGATTCTGAAATGAAGTTAATGGATTTTGCCGCCAATAGAAACTACGCATCCCGTAGAGATCACACCCCCAGATAATGTAGCTCTTTGCAAGTGTTAAACTGTCTGTGAAATTGAGAGTTTTAGAATGGGATGGCCTGCTGCTTTGCGTCCTCCGAAAAAATTGAAGTATCACTGCTCATGTGCTGCAAGACGCATACAGTTGCTCGGTAGACACCATCTGCTGGGCAGCCTAAATAAAACAATATTTTCGACGAGCGGAATACTTTTTATAACAGCTTTATTCAGAGTTCCATGGACACAAACTCGTAACTTTGACCGCATAGCCAAAGATACATTTAGATAATTGTAGCGGTTTAGACTTGATCCTTAAAATTTAAAACTATTCGTTGTTTTATAAAATAGAGTGTTTACGATGTTTTTGAAATGTTTAGATTAGAATATGGCATCCAACGAAGCACGCAAATGCATGAAGTTGATATGCTTCTTACACCAAAAAATCTGGCCACTTTCTTATACGAAAAATTCTAAAACTGCTTTTAATTAGTGTGTACCGTCAATATTAGTTTCCTTTTCCTTATTTATCATATGATATAAATCGCTATACTTCGTTTCAGATTCGGTCCGAGCGCGGCCGATGTTATGAGTCGAAGGGCCAATCAAACAGCGAAAGAGGCACAACGTTATGGCGCGCTCTCTGCAGTTGATAGGACCAGCCGGCATTTGCTGTCTCTATGTGCGTGCTCCTCCGCCAGCTAGTCCTATCAAGCGCAGATAGCACGACATGACGCTGCGCTTTTTGTGCTGCTTGATTGGCCCGTCGGCTCATAACATCGGCCGCGCTCGGACCGAAGCTAAAACGAAGTATAGTTGTGTGTATGCGGGGAGGTCGGGCTTTTGGGAATGCGTGACGTTTTTGAAGTAAGATAACCAAACATTTTTAAACAAAATCCCTGGACTGCGGCTCTGCTCAGAATAATATTAGTGCTCAAGCGCGCGTTTGTATTGGGGGTTTCGGTCAGAGTTAATCTCAAAGTGTGAGTTTTGACACAAGTCACTGAATGCAATCTAATAACAACCTACTGTGATAGCGAACACTCATACGTTTACGAATATTAGTAGTGAGAGTGATGAAACGATCATTAGACGAAAAAACAAATCATTTGTTTTCAGCACAATCATTAATAAGTTAGTGGTAACATATAGATGCACTCTTTGTTGCGTAGCATTGATGTTACATTAAAAAATGTGTGCACATTTTATGCTTTGACGGCGCGAACATCTTCGTACGTATTTGATAGAATAATATTATTAATAATGCTTTATTTCTTCGATGCCCTAGAACGACCAGCCGATCAAAATATAGAGGCACATAAATCAAACCCAAAAGACACTCCAGGTTTATTATCACACTCTTCGAGAAAAATCATGCAGACTAAGAGTCAAAAAGGTGCAACTCAAGCTTCCCTTTCAAAACAAGCAAATCTGAAATTACATCCAATTGAGGAAACATGTTATTCAAGCACATCTCCAGGGTCCCGACTCGTGTAACACAAAGATTGTTTGCGTTATGACGTAGCGGGTGGAGTGCTCGAAAGGACATCGCAAACTTGTCTTTTCTCACAAACCCGCAGATCAGTTTATCTTGATGACAATTTGCACTGAAAGGGGGGGGGGGGACTTCTACGACTCCCTAGGTGGCGAACCAGAGCAGCACGAAAAAGCTGGCGGAGACGAAGGGGTGTATATGTGTGACGACACGACAAAGATTACCAGCTAAGACCAACATGTTTGATGGCCTTTAAAAGACACGGCACAGGCTTGGGGTAATTGCATTTTAAAACCAACACCGTCAAAGTTTGCAGTCTTGTTTCCGATGTATTTCCACTGATAAAGCAGAATTTACTGAAAAACGTCCCAGCTGTTCCTTTTCTTTTTCTTGGCTTTTAGGGTATGATAAAAGTGTATCCCGACGTGGCTAGATCAAAACCAGCCGACTAGCGCCGCCCACCTATGGACTTATTTCGCCCCGGGGCAGTTGTCCCCATATTGACGGGAAAAAATTACGTTTTCTTTTTATTCACGTAGGCCACCAAGAACGCCGGTGTAGCTGTCTCTCTAGAAAAGTCAAACCGACATTAATTGTGCTTTAAACAACCGAACCTAGACCAATCGTTCACATAGAATGTATATAACACTGAAATGGACGAACGATAGATATTCACAATTCTTTAACTCTTTTTTTTTTCTAGAATGAATTGTGGATGTCCGTTGATCGCCCATATCAGAGTTTTATTGTTTCTGTGTGAACTCTAGTTTATCCAACGGGCTCAGCAAGATTTAAATGACGTAATGTTAGTTTGTCAATATTGACGGTAATGTTTTAAGAGTACGACGACTGCAACCATCCATAGAAAACAATCAAATTTGTTACTTGAATTCGTAACACTCACCACCGAATTTGTCGTTGACAGCTGGTAATCCGGGGTCTGACGTCACGGGTAGGAAGTGTAGGACATCACTGCATGAGCCTGCACACTACGAGACCAGGCACGATACTTTGGTTTTGGCGTCCCATGGCCGCTCGTGAGTTGATGGAACGCAAACTGTATAAATTCCAGGACCTCTAAAACATTTGTATCGAAAATTGTGCGGTTCTTTATTCCTTATTGTTTCTCAGTTGGAAAACCTATAGGCAGATGGGTTGAAAAAGGGGGATGGTTATTGGTGCGATTTAAACACACTCCGCCTCTCTAGTGGTTAGGAAAGAAAAGGAAAAGGGCATAAAAGTGTAAGGGGTAGGGGAGGTGATCGCCTCAGCCTCACACAATAACCTCCAATGTAGTGCCCAGACATTTCAGAAATGCACTATAACATATTCGTCGGAAGGGATGCCCTCCTTCTACACTACTTCCCCCCCTCTCCCTTTCTCCCGAATTTTCTCTGCGGTACTTTCTTACTTCGAGGTTTGAGTGTGTCTCTGTGTGTATATGTGTGTGCGTGTGTGCGTGTGTGTGTGTGTGTGTGTGTGTGTGTGTGTGTGTGTGTGTGTGTGTGTGTGTGTGTGTGTGTGTGTGTGTGTGTGTGTGTGTGTGTGTGTGTGTGTGTGTGTGTGTGTGTGTGTGTGTGCATGCGTGCGTGCGTGCGTGCGCGTGTGCGTGTGCGTGTGTCATACGCCTTTTCATTTCCCCTCCCCGGTTTTTGTTCGCAACCTCCCGTCGTCCACTAATCTTTCCAACACTACCGACGTCACCTTACCCTGTAACGTTGGTGACAGTGGCGAACGACAAACTCTAAAACAGCGTACTCTGCGTGCGGCTACACAATATCACAAAGCTCGATATTCGCATCGATTACGAAGCAAAGGTTTTGGTCTCAAATAATGCGTTCCCAAAGATGTGACACGGCTGTTTGTCATCGCCGATAACTTCCAGAAACAACGATCTTGCGACGAGAAAGTTAAAAAAATTTCCAGCCTGCCTCGGGACAGCTATACACAGCATTCACTCTAACTCGGCTTAGGGATGTAGGTACACGTGAGCGCGACGTTATCAGTGCAGCCGTTCAATCGGCGGCCCCACGGTGTTGCTCGCGCGCGCTCTGGTGAAGCTAGCTGCGACTTTGTGTTTCTCATTGTTGATTCAATTTGAGCACCTAGAAAGTTTGAATGAGTCACACCTCATTCCGCGTGACCCCATCGGCGCGAAGGTGCAATTTGCACGCTCCACAAACTTCGGCCCCAACTTTCTGTTTGACGAGTTTGGCGACCCTGCGCTGAAGCATTGAAGAAACAATGGCGCCATCTTTTTGGGTAATATTAGCTCTACTGATTAGACCTGGCATTCTTTGTAAAGCCCTCGCTGTTTTTTCTTCCTTCTGTGCAGTGCAGGAGAACGTGAAAACGCATTTTGACGTCCGGAATCCTCTATATTGAACACCGTAAACAATCGAAAGTGCTGAATTTAGACAATAGTTATAATACCACTCTCCCATTTCTGGGTTGTGGTGACAGGATTTTTAGTTTCTCGAAGCTTCTTACTTATTTAAATTTTAATTGGAACGTGTGAACTGCGTTCCTTAGCTCAAGCTCTTAGCGTCCTATATTTGCGAAATTCTACGGTTCCATAAAATATTCGCAGCTAATTTGTCTTTTAACAAATACTTCATTTTATTGAATTTTTAGAGACATGTAACATACAGCTTAAAAAAATGAACGGCAATGAAAACAAGACACATTCAAAACAATACAAAATAGTGCAGTCTCTCAGCAGGATTTGAGCTAACCACCTTAAGATTCTAGGCCTAGTACTCTATCGACCGAGCGAGGGAGATAAGCGTTTCGTCTTCAAGGGACGTGTCGTCCTTTCGTGCGGCGTTCGATGCGTTCAAACGCCACGCGCCTTTCGGCCTTGAAAGCGTGTGGGCGTTTTATGCTAAACCATTTCACGGAGTTTATCAGAAATCGCAGCAAATGGGCATGATCAAGTATGTGTTTTTTTGTGTTTTTTTAGCGAGATCCTGTTCCGCACAAGTACAGCAACGCTTTTACGGGTGTGACAGTTTGCGAAACGAAAATTTGTTTTACATGAAAGTAGCGTCCACTGGTCAACCCAGGATGCCTCATGCTATATATTGCCGTGGTTTTCGAATGGAGGTCCGCAAACCTTAGGCGTCAGCGATAGCACTCCAGGTATCTGCAAATTCCTGCCTTATCAGTCAAGCCCGGTATATACATTATAATATTATTGTTACATAAAGTATGATTGTATATATATAAAACTGTTATCATAGTTAACTTATATAATTCCACTACCTTCACCTAGAGACGGGGACCTCTATCTGCCCTTCCGAGCCAAAAGTGGTCCGCGAAACATCAATGGTTGAGAACTACTGCTCTAATGGCAGTAGAGCGCAAAGATTGCGTCTCTTGCAGCTGCTCCACCTCAGATTTTACACTGCTATTTTGCGACTTCCTGTTTTCTTCAAAAGCAGGGTGTCTTGATGAACGTTATTTTATGGAGTCGAAAAGAATATGATATAATATACCACCTCCATATCCTTAAATGCGTTGTTTTCACTGTCATGAAAACTGAACAAGCCAGGCGACTGACCTTTTGTGTATCAACGCACGGAAACCTACTGTTTACTTTGGTAAGACATTGTTACTAATCAACAAATTTTGGACATTATCACAAACTTTACACCTAATATTTGTTTGCAATAGCCAGTTGTAAGCGCGAGCTCCATCGTTACCCGCGAACCTTTATCGAACCTCTGGCACCTCAAGGACCTCACGACTAGCCAAACTTATGAATTCACCGTCCTTATCAAATCACGCCCCTCACTGAACCCATGAATTCAACGAACTCACGAACGAAGGCCCCTCACCAAACGCATGAACTTACCAACCCCACAAACGTATACCCTTCACCAGAATCATAAACTCACCGAAAACACGAACTCACGCCAGTCATCGAAGTCATGAACTCACCAAACTCGAAAACTCATCTCGTGAGCTTTCAAGGCTTACAAACTTGGTCACCCTAACCTCACGCCAGACCGGCGAGGATGAGTGAGAAGAGAGAGTGCACTTATGAGTGAGCTCATACGAGACATGTCTCCTATTCAGGGTCGTCGTCCTTGAGTTGCGCGCTCTCGAGTTTCTCCAAGGAACGCCTGTTGGTTTGAATCGCGTATGCAATTTCTTAAACTTCAAGCGAATGCTCTGCTTAAGTGCGTTCTCCATAATTGCGGGTTTCGTTAATTTGACGAGCTGCAAGGTGCAATATTTTATTCGCTTTAGACGTGAAAAATGTCTCATTTGTGGTGGTTCAATCGCCTTTACCAGCCGTTCTGCACACTTGATCTTCAGTACGAAAATCGCGGACTTTACATTCGGGATTGAGGCCCGTAGAAGGCAGTGCTCGCCCGTGTGCTCTACGCCTCGTCAGCGTCCTTAGTCATCTCGTGCACCTGCACGATTTTTGGCATCAAAGTCCGGAGCCTCTATCGTGAAAACGTTTGCTTCATGACCGAAGGCTTCGACGCTCAAAACATCACGGCACACGGCAATCTCGCCCTATGTGGCGATTGCGCTTACAGCGCAATCATAGCGCACCGCGTCTAGGGAGGCAATCAGCCAGTTTTCGCACCCACAAAAGACAGATGCTCACAAGCCATATCGTAGACTCAATGCCATGGAATACAGTGGTTAGGAACCTACGTCTCTTAAAGATCGTACACTCCTGCTCGCGCCATAGCAGCATCCTGATGAGGTCCGGCGTGCCATCGTGACTCACCCTCTTTTCGTCTCGTCGTTATGCAGTGGGGCGTCTTTTCTTGTCCATGCTCATGCAGATTGATTTTTCAGGCAGGCTGCAATGTAGCCACTTGGATCGTTCGAGGTTCACCTCGTGAGTGTAAATGAGAAAGAGCGTAGCTCACTAAGCTCATA
The DNA here is from genome assembly GCA_037355805.1 of Ixodes ricinus. NCBI lineage: Eukaryota > Metazoa > Arthropoda > Arachnida > Ixodida > Ixodidae > Ixodes > Ixodes ricinus. The sequence continues at coordinate 20,100 of JAZHYW010041983.1, read as the reverse complement.
TACCCCGACACGTCCAGTGTCATCCCTAGAGCACCACGTCGCATTTTGGACAGTTTGCAGTAGCAAGATTCATTACTCCGTCTTCTAGCCACTTCGAGCATTGTGATTGTCGGCTTCTGAAAGGTACATTTTAGGGTGGTAGATATAGAGATCATTGTTGAAAGATAGGTTACGTGTTTCGCTGTTGATAAATCTCCCCATCTGACCTTTTCCAACGAGCATGCGTATGACAACCTCCGCTTCGTTCGAAGAAAACATTAGCTAATCAGCGAGATTGCCCTTGGTGGTCTTAAGAAGTAGTGCTAGATGGATGTTTCGGCAATGTCCTGCCTTATAACAGGAACAACAACAGTTTACGACTTATAATTTGTCGTCATATACCACACTCTAAGAGTAAGTTAACCACTGAGAAATTTTGTTTATTCACGTCAAAGCCGTTGTCTGCGAACGTGTTTGGGCATTTTTCGTCTCCTGACTACTTTCCGGTTCAGCCTTCAAACCAAGTCTAGTCTGATATATGTCGTCTGGCTTTCGCCGTTGCTAACATGATGCGTATTACGATGCTTTGCAGTCACGGCTCGCTCAAGAAAGTTGGAAGCTAGCACGCTATGAAACCGGTGCAACGTTGCGCTACCAGCTGTACAGGCGTCGGGGTTCTTGCAATTACCTCTCTAGAACCGCAATTTTGCTCGCCAAACCAGACTGCGCACTAATAAAGTATGCAATCTGATGCATCTAGAAAATCTCGCTTGTTTTTGACAGTACTTCAATCGACGTCATTGTTTTGTGCCGAAAAAGCATCTCATCTTGCCGTCATCTTCCCTTTTTTTCAGCCTTGCCTATTCGTAAGTGCAATAAGCGGTACAGTGACTTTGCTTACTTTGAAATAAAAATGTGTTGACTGAAAGGATAGCGGTTTTCTAAAGGTCTACTGAAGGGCATGCATTTTTTTGGACATTATTTTACAGACGCCACGCACTACGGTGTTCACACCATATTTAGACACGCACATGACTACTACTTTTTTCCGTGCTACATAAGTGCGAAAAAATATGCAATACATTCTTTTTAAACGCGTCCGTAGTAATTATATGTCACGTATCGGCTCTGAGGGTTCTAATATTTTTTTATTTAATGCTTCATAAAAAAAAACCAATAGTATCAGTCTAAGACGAAAGTCACACAGCTTATATATGAAGTACTTTTTTATGTTTTTTGATGTTCTGCTAATTTGTTTTACTCTTCTATTGGGATGACCGACCAGATCAAGATGATATATATTTGTCAGGTAAGCAAACAAACAGGCCTTCTTTATCTGATCTGTGGGAATGGCTAGGCACAATGAAGCTAATTTAGTGGGAACATGTCTAGCGTCTTCAATATTTTCGCAGATTAATAAAAGTAAAAGAAACGTAACTCATAATCGCGGCAATTCATTGCACCGATAGTTGCAATTGAAAAGAGTCCAATCTGCTTTTTATTGCGTCTGCAATGCGTTTTAGTGAGTCATCAGGGAACTACGTTTTAATTGGAGATATATTGTTTTAATTCATTAATCTTAATTATCTCACCACCGCAGTCGCATAATACACTCCTAATCGTAGCTTTGCGATTAATTGTAGAACATGAATACAAAAACACCTTTGCACACATTTATTAATATTGAAGTATCTTTATTTACCTAGTTCGGACTTGCATTCCTCTGCACAATGTGAGCCTCATAAATTTCGACCCTGGGTAATTTCAAGGCACATTTAGGGAGACGAATATAGGATTTTTTTCACTTGGTTTACGTACTCAGAAGCGTAGACCCATTGCAGGGTTGGGATTATGGAGTCATGTTGGGGGGGGGGGTGGAGAGATTTGTGGGAGAATTTGACTTCACGGATGTTATGTCACGAGCAAAGCGTTCTGAAAATCTACATTGTTGAGATAATATTTACCATCTAACCAAAAAGGTAAGCATATATTTAAAAAAAATGCTGCAGGCGTAAGCCTTCGCCTTCATAATATATTCGCCCCTTGGGCAGCTTATGGGATTAAGCTGCTCAAGTTCGAGAACTTCGCGGAATGCTGACTCAAAAACCCATTTTCTCAATAACGAGCTGAGCCATGTTCACGCCAAAGCTAACGCAGCCTTTGAGTTCAATACATGTTCAGCATATGTGGTCAGACACTGAAGAAATCCTATAATTGGATGCATAAGCTAGGATATGAGCGCACTTCTGAAAGGGTTTATAAGTTTAACTGTGTTTTCATTTGACAATCGCTAAAGCACCCAAGGCAAGTCAATAACCCCTTTATTTTCTTTTGTCTCCCTACTCTCTCAACAAAGTTTCTAGCTAATTAGTTTATACATTATCTCAAGTTGTATTTTCCGCTCTATTACTAGGCTATAACAGTTTTATTTAGTTCTGCTAACTTGACTCGACGGAAGTACAACCTATTGGATGATATAATGCATAAAACATTAATGCAGCGAAAGTAATTGATGAAAATGCACTTAGTGCAAAGGTACAAGCGAGCTAGACAAGAATGAAGGCAGTGATCCTTGGAGAAGGGGAACAAGGACACAAACTACAAACACAAGTCTCCGAACACAGCTAGGTGACATGTGCGCGACCGAAATAATCTGCCTGGTCCTGGTATCGAACCACTCACATCATAATCTTAAAATGCAAGCCGTTATCATTGTTTGTATTAGACTGGTGGCAGCTGATAAAACCCAATTGCTCTACTGACGTCTAACTCCGAGCCAGGCGGATCTTTTCGGCCTTTCACAAGTCATATAGCTGTGCTTGCAGTTGTGTGTTTCTGCATTGTACCTCCTGTTTCTCCGCTCCAGTAAATATTTTCGTCAAAGTAGCTGATATTTTTTAAGCGAAGCACTTGATATCGGTATGACGTTCAAAGTGGCATGTCGCGGAATGAATGATATTGCATGAATGACTTTTTTTCTTCTGGCATAAATTTTTGAGGGCATTTCTATGGTTGCTCTGACGTGTTGCCGTGCATATTATCTGTCCATAAAACACTCCTGCTACTACTAGATTATTCTAATAATTCTAGGTGCCTAACGTGCCACGCAGAATTTTAATCCACGAAGTGATCGCAGGAGAGGAAAAGGCAGATGGGAAGCAGAATGTGTCTCCCTAAACTCCCTTCAACTCCTACTTGGCATAACGCCTTTGATCGTTCGCGATATAACGTAAAACAGATTCCCTACGTTCCTGGTACTCTCATCTATAGCCTTTCCACGGTGCAACAAACACGAGCAGAGAACGAGGTTAGGAAGCGGAGGTTAAATCATAGCATTATATGGAAACCAGTGAATGGTACAAACAAAATTATGTATTTTAAAAGGTTAATAATGAAACGTAATAGCTCAAGAAAGCACAAAACAAATATCAGTAGTGTTTCTAGGAACAGCAGGTGCCACAATAAAATGTTTTGGCGTGTTTATGTGAACCAACGACCGAAATAGAATAAATGTAAATAAATTAAGTGACACTAAGAAAGCACAGCGAAACGTTGTTTGTACGATTGTTAAACTATGCAGAGTGCCGTGGGCTTCAGCATTGTTTTGTTTACCCAGAACCTGTCCAAGATGAGTTATCAATCTTTGGTGCGGAGCTCAAGAAGTGGGTAAGTTTTATTATTCTTTCTTTATTACAATTTTGGCGGAACTTATCACATTTTATGGTAACTGCGATTATGTTTCCACACATATTTCAGAAACACCGTAAGCTCCAGATTTATTATTCTGGTTAGCCACTCATTGGCGCCGATGTTTGTTTAGGAACGCTACTTTTTATTACATACCCCTCTGTCTACTTTGCTGCACTTAATAATATTGCGAAATGTGCGAAATGCAAAATTGTGCGAAATGCAAAAAAAAAATGTTGCTTCTCGTTTACTAAATTTTGCAAAAAATGCTTTTTATACAAATCATTTATATTTCATTCATATACCATGCAAATACGATAACATCCTTACGGGGTAGTGTCCATTTGCAGAACACAGGAAATAAGCGTAAATAAACAAAAAACATCGATGGTGATATAGAGAAAAACAACTAGGAAGCATTTAACTCGTCGTAATGGGCGTGACCGGGCAACTGGTCGTATATCACTAGGAAAATGACTGTCCCATGGCATTTTTTGATACCATCTAGATTGTTCAATCCCCAAAGAAGACCGTCTCGATCTGGATGAGCATCGTACTGGCGTGTGGTCGTGTATCACTGCTGCGTGGTGCACGCTAAAGACCGCAGGCTAGCGGTAGAACCGAACTGGCCAAATTTCTAGTCTAAAGCTGAGAGGCAAGTCGTACGTGGAGGGGGACGAAGTTCAGCTTTTATGATCATACACACACCAGCCAGATGCACCGCTGAGTGGCACAGCGAAAAGCGCGTTTTCGAAATCGAATTCCACTACGCGCAACTACCCGCAACGTTTGGGTAGTCGCGCGAGATAAGACGCAAGCAAAAACGTCTAATAGATACACGCCGTGCCACTTCGGGTACGACCGGAGCCGATGCTGCGATGATTTAAAGTAAAAAAAGCAGTGTCAAAAGTGAATCGTGCTGTTGGTCGCCGTTTTCGCCCCTTTAATATCACCGACTAAACCTATCACAATCCATGAATGCGCCACTATTCTGCTTTTTGTTTTGTGCGTGAATTGTCTATACTTCGTTTTTTGGGTTGTGGGGATATTTATACAGCGTGTAGTTGGTCAGCCATTTAAAGTTGCGACGAGTCACTCGCTGTAGATGAGCAATTTAGCCAGTGCGGTACAACCGCTAGCCTGGGGTCTTTAACGTGCACTACGCAGTAGTAATACACGACCGCACGCCGGTACGATGCTCATCCAGATCGAAACGGGCAGGGTGGGGCTCGAACCCAGGATCCCTGGGTTCTGCAACGCGAGCTTTCGCTCCACGCGCGTCGAGCTGGGTGTGCGCTTTAGTCCACTCGGCCACCGATCCCCCTATACTTCGTTTCACCTCATGTTGTTCCATAGCGAACGCTAGAAGCGCGAGCTCATAGCGTTGGCAGCCGCTCTAAAGTCACGAGAGCTTGTGCCGCCGAGATGTGCCCCAGAGCAAGGAGCTCGCGCTTGTAGCCTTTTCTGCGACACATCATAAAGTGAAACATAGTATAGACGGTGCACGGCCAATTGATATTATTTTCCACTCCCCTGGGTGGCCTCCTCTTGCCGAGGGAAACCGAATTGTCAAGGCGGCCGGAGTGGCTGGTACTAAGCCCGGTCGCGCTAAATAGCGATCACGGTGGCCGGAATTGAAAGAGCGGAACCGGTGCAATGCGCGAGCAACGCAACTGCATTGATCGAGACCGCTGTTCCACATCACCCAGCGGCGGTCACAAAAATTTGGAGTACCCTTTTTTCAACACCGTGGTTTCTTTGCATGTCTCGTTGACGCGGGGGGCAGTAGTGAGGCGGCGATGATCAACAGGCCGTGGCTGGTGATAGCAAACATACAAAAGCAACGAAATACGTGGGGATGCATTCTTTGCCGATTTTGACTGGCTAAATTTAATCATGGTGACGACTTCGTTCGGAGTTAAGGTAAACCGCAGTATAAAAGCGCATTGGTGGCAGAGCATTCACACGTGACATGCATAGTAGCAATGAGCACCCTTGGTGAAAAGTCGTTCAAAATCAGTACACTGAATGAATACTAAAAGTGAACTTAGGCTATGTACTGAAATCGAAATAGTTTCACCCAAACAAAATATTATACATTTAGCACACTCCAAGTACATATGCAGTACACCATTAGTGCACCTCGAGAGTACATCTAGCCTAATATAGGTGTACATTTAGCACACTGCATTTGTGCTTTTAGTGCACTAAATGTACACTACCAGTATATATATATTGTGTAGCCCACATAATTTGCGCCAAACTTAAAAAAATTCGTTCTGCGGGAGTGAAGCCAACTTTACGCTGTTAGCAAGTCTCTTGCGAAAGTGGACGAAATGTTTTTAGGGCGCCTAGTTATTTAATTAAGACTAACAAGCTAACTTTTGAAATCTTCGTTTAAAAGCCGAGGTGTGAATTGGAAAGTTATAGAGCGCATTAAGAAACACCCAATTAAACTCTTTTCAACACGGTGCACTTTGTATGCTCCTTTTTCCTTGCCTTCAAAAATGCCCGCGAAATACAAAATATACCGCGTGACAACTCGCTTTCCCACTCACGGCGCTCGGCCGCGCCACGAATCTGAGCTCTTTGAAGGCCGGAAAAAGCACGAGAGCGTTTTACGCTGCAAACACTTTAAACCGATCTCACCAGCTAGTTTGAGTACGCCACCGCTGCCGCCATGCATCGTGGGAGCTGTAGTCTTTCTGCAAGTGCGACCACCCTGCTGGAGGTCTGCACGAGCACAGCACGAGGCGGCATGAGCTGTCTCGTGAACAGGCATCTGCCTCCTATGAACTACAGTTATGGCGGCGTCACGCATGCGTGGAATGCTTGGTGAGATCGGTCTATTGAGTGTTTCTCAATGCGCCCTGCAACTTTACAATAGACCCTTTTCAAAAGTCAGAGTCACTTTGTGGCAGTCTCAAGAGCCTCAATATTGCCGCTCTATTGGCGGTGATAGGAGATCGTGCTCTGCTAAATCAAGTACGCTCGATCTCGTGAGTCGAAGGTAACGTAAAAGAACCAACACCTTTTGCCCTTTCTGCTCTATGCATCTCGAAGACGTTCGCATTTTCTGGTGTGGAGATGCTGTGCAGTGCCGCCATTAGAGCGTTGGTTTGGCTCTGCACAGGGTGGGTAGACTGACTTTCGGGAAGGGTCTATTGACATGTTGGCCCTTAAAAGAATATTTGAAAGCTTAGCTGACTAATCTTAATTATTTAGATAACCAGGTACATTAAAAATATGTTCACTTTCGCAAGAGGCATGTTAGCGACACTTTATTTCTCTCTGCAGAGCGCTCCGGTGTTTTTTTTTTTTAGTATGGTGCAAGTTATCTGAGACGCCGGGTATGTCGGGCGTTCTGAGTGGAACGAACGGTCTAAAATTGGCCGGAAAAATTGGCGCTTGCGTTTAAGAAGCTTGACTTTTCAAACGTGTTTCTTTGAACGACTGGATTCCAATTTGTGAAATTTTATGACATTTCGCTCAGTTCTCGTGAAATGTTAAGAAACACCGTTGACAACTTAATTGATGAGAATGCAGAGGCGCCATTATCGGGAGATGCACTCTTAAAAATGAGTCAGGAAATTTACGAGGAAAGTCTTGGCAGCTTTATTTCCAAACATTTCTCGTCAAAATAACGTACAATAGCATTTCTGAAAACCTGACATGCCAGACATTGGTGGTGTGCCTTCTTTGCATGTCCAGGGCTATGCTACAGGTAACAGTGTTCAGTGCAGGGCACAACATTTATTACCTTATATCTTAGGCACCATAAAGAAAACGTGTGACAAACAATAGCCTTTTCCAGATTCATGGTTGCAGCTGCTACATTTTAAGCACACATGGATATGAAGGCCACAACGAAAACATTCAAGAATGACCATTTTCAGGGCTGTACTAATATTAGCATTTTGTTTTAGAAGTTTAGTATTTTACGGTATTCGAAATTGGTTTCAAGAATAATTGTACTACTGTAAACGACTTAATTTTTGCGAAGGCTTAGTTATTACGAGTTTATCGAAATTGCCTAAAATTGGTCCGGCAAAAAAGTAACCCCATGAATACGAATGCATTGAACATTACTCGTGATTGCGAAATTTCGTACCTGCAATGTATTCCCAACACTAACACTTCATTAAATGTATGAAATATTGAGCTCACAAAAATAAAGTCGTTTTTGCCATTCAAACCTTTCAAAGAGCTCGCAAAGTCATCATTGCGACGGATTTGCTTTGTTCAGTGCGCTTCTCCGCATGCACCAGTGCGCTACAGAGATTCATTCTGGTTGAAATCCCAAGAATGAGACATTTGAACGAGGGAAGTACACACTTTTTGATAAAATAGAATCTCAAAATGTTCACATCGAATGGTTTCCCAGGAGACTTATCGAGTCCGCATGCACTGTTACTCCGCAACAAGCAGCCTCTCTTGGGATGACAAGAAAAACTCAGCGCCCTGAACGCTGTTCGAAACAGCACTCGGGCGAATTGAAGGGCCTGTCAAGCGCTCGCTATCAGGGCAGGCCGCTTACTTCCGGTGGCTTCATACCTGTCTGCTCGATGCACCATCCAGCCACCCATATTAGAGATCAGTGGGCGGACGTCACTTTTACTCTTGTGATGCAGTTCCCTGCAGGTTCCCATAGGCTGCGACCTGCTAGCCAAACTGAGTCAGGCCTCCAGCCTTGCGGGAAACGTCAATTTCACTATTTTAGACGTAGCCACCGATATTTTGCGTGTACCTGAAAGAAGCTTCTAACACAGAAGGAACAAAATGATTGGACCTTTTTGAATGCATCCCTTTCTTTTGCTGAGAACATACATACAAATCACATGTTATTAGACATTCAGTGGTGCGTTTAATTTATGATGAGCACTTTTTAAAATAACTTCGATCTTTTAGAGAAAATATTCAATATAATGGGTTGGACATAAACGGTTGCTATGAACTGTCTTAGACATTTACACATTACCTGATATATTAAAAACACTAGAGCACCATAGGGCTTTACTGCATCAATTACAAATTTGTAGCCAATTAGAAGGTGGCATTTATTTAAATTATTACTATTGGCTATTATTCTTTCACAGAGAATAACTTGGCGAGTTACTACGTTGGTAGTTTTTCAACTCCATTGAATATTCAGGTCCTATTCGCATTTGTTCATGCTTTTGCTTTTTCTAACTGCTCTGCTTTTTGTAGCGGCTTTCGCCGCCACTAAAATTGGCGCCATTGAAACTCACTTTATTTATATCACACAATCATAAACTTGGGAAGCTTGCCGCTTCGGCATACGCAAAGAGACCACGCGTCTCTATACCGCAAAGGCATCAGCACAGGCAAGATTATGGTGCTCGCTCTTGTAACCTTTTTCTCGCTCCCGCTTTATGAAACAAATCGGTGTCGAGAGGCTGTTGTGAACACGTCAGAACCTAGACTGACCTGCCATCAGACTGCATTGAACGCTTCGCAAAAGCGTCGTCGGGCGAGCGTCGTAGGACGGCGCCACCAACAGGCCCTCGGCTGGCCCTCGGTTCCGCCGCACGCGAATCTTTCTCAATCTGTGGAGAGAGCCATCAATTTTGAAGATACGCTCTTTTCAAATGACGAAATATCACCAGGTAGAGCACAGTTAAGATCAAGCACACGCTTAGCAAGCACACTGTACACGACGAAGTTTAAAACGGCAATTTCGCAATACATCCAGATTGAAAAAAAAAATTCCTCACCGGCGTTTGCACCGGTCGGCCATGACTGTCCGCCACTTATTTGCGTTGGTAAGACGCAGCGTCTCCCAGCTCTCAGTAATCGTTTGATTTTCTTGAACACGGTATTCGTAAGTAAGAGATCTAAAATATCCGCTTAAACGGCTTAAACGTAAAAGCGAAGCGATGCTTGAAGCCTCCGGAACTCCAACGGTGGCCGAACGGAAGCTGAATGAATAGCGATGGACATGCGCAGTTTTCAAAGGTCTCTTTTTTGCTCTTTGTTTTTTTGAAGACAAAATTAAGGAAATCAATATATATTAATAATAATAATGTCTCTATAACAATTTTGTAAAATAATAAAAACAAATTTAGTCAATATTAGTTTTTTTATCTAAACTTGAGGTTTTCTTTCTCAGCGTGAAACCGAAACTATCTCAAGCAATTTCGCCTTCGTCGCCAAGGCTATTCTGATTCATCTGCGCATGCTTGCACTCCTGGGATTTCGGCTTTTCTGGAAGGCTCTGCTTTCGCGGCAAGTAACTAATGAGGGCAACCTTATATTCTGAAACAATGAGCGTGCCCGTTTTTTTTTTTTTTTGGCGAGGAAAGGACGCGTAAAATTTACATCGATTTTTTACAGCGTGAAACTCTCGATTGACTGTGTTGGCGAGTTAATTGTTGCAATTGTCGAGATCTATTCACGAGAATTGAGATATCTTCGAGTCATGCAAGATAAATCTCCACCATGAAACACTTTCTGTGAAAGCTTGATGTTGTTGCATGAAGGCGCCGATTTCTCCAGCCAATTTCAGAGCGAGCTTCCATTCATAATGCCACTTGGCTTATGCGGTTCAGAAGTTGATTTGCGATGCATGTGACTATGCAAGTTGGAGCATATTATGTCCCCGTTATTAGCCGTGGTTTTCTTTGCCTCCTGTCCTTTGCTTGCTGTGGACGCAGATATCTGAGAAAGCGCATAGTGAGCTGAGACCTGAACTACAAAAACACTGGATCATCCTGCAAAGTCACTTGTCTACTAGCCTATGAGGCAGCACGCAAGTGGCGGTGCACTTTGAAAACAGACATGTGCATGAACAAATAGTCCGAGTACAGGCGAGGTGGGTGTAAGTTCAACATGATTGTAAACCTGAGACTGGGGCAGAAAGACAACACAACAGAAGGTAGAAGAAGAGGAGGCAACGTCTCAATTCGATCGTCTAGCTTCCGAATAGTGCTAACAGTTTTTTACACTAAACTTTTATTCTTCAATAAAGGTAACAAATACAGTTCAGGGAAAATAAAAGCTATGGTTGCAATAAAAGTAGACTTTTCAATTAATTAATATGATAGAAATTACTAGCTAAAATAATTATTGACAAGTTAAATAACGCTACTTTCCGTGGCGTACAATGTAACTAACTTTTCAGTTTGTGTTTTTTTAGGTCCATGTTGCATCAATTGCAACAAAAGTATGCTCTGACAGTGCCAGTGCCGTTCGTTTCCCCGGGGATATTTTGGACCACGTGGTCTGCAGTGAAATGAAAAATGAAGCATCCCTTTTTCAAATTATGTCAGCTATACACCTTGATATTTTTTTAATCAACACGTTTTTACAAAAAAGGGGCTCGCTGCCACGTTGGTGCAGTCTTCAGTGTGTCGTGTGACTCGGCGGACATTCCCTGGCTAGATAACCTTGGCAACATTTTTATTAATTAACGGAAATCCGTAAATTACCTTTTCTTTTATTGCTGTTTTAGAAGCAGTCAATATTATATTCTAACCCAATCAAAACTATTCACGAAATAGCAAGGGGCTGTGAGATATTTATTTATCAAGTTTTGCACTTTATTCCCTGATTCAAGAAACCATGCGCGGCACGGGAGGGGAAAGTGGAGAGTGACTTAGCGGTTTTGACATGGCATGTCGGTAATGGCATGTTTGTTTGTGTTAGTGAGAACATCTTGTATTAGAGTTCCATGCATTATTAAATTTTCTAGTGACGTTACATTGCTTATAAAGTGCTGTCAGATTCAGCATGAACAAACTTGCACACTTTTGACAGTGTGCCTTTGGTGGATGCTCCAACATCATGCTTCCAACGCTGCGTCTGAAGCGGCTACGTAAGCATAACATCCTGCACTCTGTCAGCGCGCTGTCTTTTTTCAGGCGACGAAAGGCAGATTTTAGCTATGAATTACCCTAAAATTGACGCCTTTCGCAAATTGTTTCGGTTGGGCTAGAGTTTATCCATAGCCCCTTTAAAATTGAAAATTTAACATGGTAAATTACACTGTCAAATAAAAAAGGTAATTAGACAACGTGACAACGTACTGTGACGTTTATTTACTCACCTAATGTCCGCCGAGCCTACAAATATGCTGTGAAAACGGCATCGGCCTATCTATCGCATTTTTAATGTGTTAAACTTAAAAAATCGCACTATATATATATATTTATATATATATATATATATATATATATATATATATATATATATATATATATATATATATATATATATATATATATATATATATATATATATTTGGGTGGTTTCGTCTTAAATCGTGCAGGCAAAAATGGTCGAATTTTTAATTTCGGTGAAAAAACATGTATGTTATGGAGCCGTCTTTAAAAACGCAGTAGCCACGAACCACAAGTCCGTCAGAGTTTTTGTTCTCGACTTACGAATTTTAAAAGAGGCCGCGGCGGAAAGCAGTGTTTTTCACATCCGTCGTGGGTCGGATGTTTCGCTCGATCTCCCGTCGTGGATTTTCAGTCCACATTATATTAACTTTTTCAAGCACTCTGTGGGCACAGGAAAAACGCTAGAATACCCTGAAATAATTTTAGGCGTTTTGCTTCATTTCTGTAAAATGTCGAAAACGCCCCTTGGTCAATTGTTCTCGAAATTTGACAATTAAATACTGGCGATATACTTAGGTTACATCAATATTTGTTTATGTCTATGGAGATCACAAAAAACGCTGTTTATAGATATTATAAAATGTTAAAGCTTTAATAAACATCCTTTGCGGGACGTTTACGTTAATGTTATGCGAAAACCAAAAAGTACAAAATTTAAGATCAATTTTCTAGAAAAGAACATTTTTTATTTATTTTTATTTTTTTGTTAAATTGTAGATATGATAATTGTCTACTCGAAAAGCAAGTCGAGAAAGTGTGTATTTTGTTCGTATGTTCTATATTTAAGCATTAATATCGTACAAAAAACGTGTTTTTACGGCTTCAAACGGACTTGCGAATTTCGCGTCTTCACACCCCTGGAAATATTTTTGCATTTTTTAAAGCTCCCACATAAATATGAAATACAGTAGTTCCACCCTGTTATATTTATTGATCATTTAAAATTTAATATATGAGGCAAGCTACATTGGAGCAGTTCAAAACAGAAAGCAACACTTCTTAAAAGACCAGCAGGCGTCGTATATTTTTAATGTATATAAATCGGCAGACGTCATATTGCTTCGGGGCCTTCATTGGCCTATATGAACGTCCCGCCCTTTCAGAACCAGCAGATGACCACGACCTTTCGCGCTCGTTGTGTTAAATAGGACGGCCCGTGACAGTAAAGCGAGCAGCGCACCTGTGTCACGAGGAGTGAAATGGTACGAATGTGTCGTTGACGCGGAACAGTGACGGCCACCCAGGAGGAGTCAGTCATTCAAAGTATTGCAGAAGGGAAAGCAAAGTAACTGTTGCCTGGGAGGATGAGAACACCACGGCCTTACAATATCGACGGTCAACAACAGTTCTGCCTGCGAAAACAACGCCGCGTGCGAGCTAAAACCGGCGGCGCGGGCACGCACACGAAGATGGGCCGGTTTCGTTCGGGATGTGGCAAAATTTTGAAACAAGCCATCCGTGCACGCGTGAAACGATACCGGGTATTTGCCCAAGCTTCGAACGCCCTATCCTAAAAATGGCCGTGCTCTGCAAACTGGTTGTCCTGTGCTTGTCCTCCGTGTCTTACTCTTTCAATTTTATGTAAATCCGATAGCACCGAAGGGTTACCACTTTTGGAAACAGCAAAGCACGGAGACTGGCATCAAAAAACGAGCGTGTTGGTAAATATACTTGTGTCTATTCTGCCCGGACACTAGTTGGGTCGAAGTCAGCCTCCTCGTCAACCATAACCGATTGTGAAGAGTGGTCTTCTCCCGAGATGAAAAGTTAGCGCCGGCTGACGTGTTTCTTTTTTTTTTGAAAAAGAGAAGGGGGAAGAGAAAGTTTGAGTAAGTGCATGCGGTAACTCCCTCGAAAGCTCCTCTCCCGATATGAAGCTCCAGGCATGTTACGTCTCGGTTACCTTCTCGCGCACCGCTGCTCGAAACTATTTTTCACTTTGTTCCGCACAGCCACGACGGATGTGCGGAACAGAGTGAAGAATAGATTCGAGCATCATCTGGACGCCATCACCCTGCCAGGCTTCAGTGTCGCGGGACTGGAATCGGCGTCAGTCAGTTAAGACGTTTTTTTTTTTCATGTGTGTTTTTTTACTTTGTTGAACTCTGTTTCTCGGGTGCGGTTTTGCTGAATTTTTTTTATGTTTCGTAACTAAATATTTGTTAGCATTGTTTACTTGTTGGGTATATTTCTTCATGGCGTAGCGGCCTGACGGTGCTGTAGAGAGCGTGTTCGCACGCATTTGGTTGTGTCCCATTTAGGGAATGCACGGAGGAGTTGGTTTTTGTTCTTGCCATGTGCGGCTGAGTTTTTCAGGCTTTTTTTTTTTTTCTTTTACGTGTCGTTGACTTCTTTGTCTGACTCTCCACCAAGCGTGAACCTATCGCCTTGGCACCGCTCGAACCTAAATATTTTATTTTTTACCGAAATTTTCGTTAAGATCGGAGTTGGGTAATTTTACTCTTATTTATTTATTTTTTTCCGTACCCTTCTCCTTGAAAATCTCTCCGTGTGTTTCGGATCGTTTCTGTGTTATCACTTTTGTGTATTACGAAAGTGAAAGGTCATTCCCTGGTGATCTGTGCGATGTGCGGTGAACAAACCCTAGAGTTTGGTTTCGGAAAAAAGGTATATAATAAGTGAATGATGTGGTGACTTTTTATGTCCTAGAAATATGACAGCTAATAGCTAGTCATGCTTGTTTACAGTGAAAGTTTTATAAATCGAAAAAATACAACGTCTGTGCCTCTTCGATATTGAAGGTCTACTAGGCATGCAGATTTGATTATATATGTTTCTCGTGGTTTCCCGCTTTTTTCAAATACATTAATAACTATTCAATACGGTACAAAATACGTTTAAAACTGATTACAAAACGCAGACGAAAATTCAAGAAAAGTTTCTTTATAATTCATAGAAGCGCACGTTTCTTTTTTTTTTTGTCTGACTTAGGTCTTGCAAAACTTAGACTTCTTTTTCTGATATTCAGGCTTAAATATAAAACATACAAACAAACTAAACGCCTTCTCGACTTGCTTTTTAAATAGACAACTATCATATCTACATTTTGACAAAAAATAAAAAAAAAAGAAAATTGATTTTAAAATTGGTACTTTTTGGTTTTCGCATATCATTAACGTAAACGTCCCGCAAAGGATATTTAATACAGCTATATCATTTTATAATATATATAAAGAGTGTGTGTTGGGCTCTCCATAGACATAAAAAATATTGATGTAACCTAAGTATATCTCCAGTGTTTAATCGTCAAAGTTCGTCAACAACTGACCGAGGGGGTGTTTTTGACGTTTTTACAGAAAAAAAGCAAAACGCCTAAAATTATTTCATGGTATTAGAGCGTTTTACCTGTGCCCACAGAGAGCTTGAAAAAAGTTAATTTAATGTGGACTGAAAATCCACGACGGGAGATCGAGCGAAAGATCCGACCCACGACGAATGTGAAAAACACTGCTTTCCGCCGCGGCCTCTTTATAAAATTTGTAAGTCGAGAACAAAATATCCGACGAACTTGCGGTTTGTGGCTACTACGTTTTTAGACACGACGCCATAACATATATTTTCAGCGGAATTAAAAGTTCGACCCTTTTTGCATGCACGATTTTAGATGAAAACGTATATATATATATATATATATATATATATATATATATATATATATATATATATATATATATATATATATATATATATATATAAAAGTAGAAGCCATCGAGGGTCAAACAACCTTGGAAGGTTTAATTCAACATGAATAAGTTACACAGAAAGCGCAACGTTTCGAAGCGGGACCGTTCTTCCTCAAGGAAGAAGGGTCCCCCTTCAAACGTTGCGGTTTCTGTATGACTTATATTGAGTACGCCGACTGGAAGCACTCAAAGTAGACCTTTAGTATTCTTAAGTGCACTTCCTGTATACTGATTTTGAACTACTTTTTACCGCAGGCACTACGATTATACTACATGTACTAGTTTTTACGAACGAGCATACATTCAGTCCACCACCATTTGTACTAAAAGTAAGCCTTAAGTGCGCTGAAACTATACATTTATATTGAATGTATACTTTCAGTATATTTCAGTGCACTTCTGGTATACTGATTTTGAACGACTTTTCACCAAGGGGCTCACCTACTAAGAAACGTAAAAAAAGTGCAAAGCGCGCAGCGCTCTGCTTGACATGCAAACTCATTTTATATATTTCAGTACTAACAAAACAAAGGCGGCTATCATCCTCCTTGCCCTGCTGATCCTCGTTCTTGAAGTTCTTATTTACGTGCTCGTTTGTCAACGTAAGTTCACTTCCTGACAGTGGTATAAGCAGAAGCGATTCTTCATTTCTGGAACAGCCTTGTGCACTAAAAATTGTCAGCTACCTTTACCATTAAAGTTCACAAATCCAAAACAAATACCTTTAACGCTTAAAGAGCCCGCTATAAAACCTTAACAAATACTAACCACAAAACGAAACTTTTAGCGCGCGAAAAGTAGACTAAGATCCGTGTCCTCCTCCCCCCCCCCCCCCGCCTTTTTCCGGTTTTAAAAAATAAACTCCCTCTCGTTATTTTTTTTTCTTTTTGCAAAGACATTGTAGGCAGATGCTGCTCCAGAAACGTAATGAAATCAAACCTTGTGGGTTTTATATTAAATATTACTAGTGACCTTCACCAAATATGTTTTGTTTAAATGTCAGTATACGCAGTAAATTGCTGACATCGAGATATAAGGCCCGCCAAGCATCTCTATATAAGACTTGACCGACGCAAAGCTCTTCATTTCTTCAAAGCAGTGCTGATACATGAGGTGTTGTGAAAACTGGGGACAATGGGGAAGTAACCAAATGCTACATAAAAGTATTTTTAAACGTCGCCTAATTTTTTTGGATTGCAGTAGAGCAATAGAAGAAGGATAAAGAACTTTGGGTTATTCTTTACATCACATAGCAAAATCACGCAGTGTCATATATCTTTTACCTATCTTACGAGCCTTTGAAATCTAATAAGTAGAATCATATTAATTAAACGTAATCCTAAACGAAATCGAAGTGCCGTCTGCACGCCGATGGATCGCGAGAGTGGTAGAGCAGTGTAAGCGCAGATTGGCCATTCAACAGGCGCGAGCGCCGGCGCGTGTTTTGAACCATGAGAGTCAAAAACAAACGACCCTTCAAAATTGCAGTCAGCGAGAAAAACAAGGAGTGCAAAACTTATTTATCTACGTCATTAATTCGGGCATAAATTATTAAATTAATCTTATGAATGTTTTTTCAGCAAATAAGCCATTCACACGTTAACTTTTTAAGGTGATTCAAACGGGCAATTACTAGTCATTTGGAATAAAATATATTGATTGTTGGGTGGTAGGGTAGTAGCCCTTTGGGTAGCGGTACTTTAATTGTCCTAGAAGAAGCTAAACAGTCGTTTCGGTGAGTGAGCAAAACATCTTAATTGTAATATTATCACAGCAACACTAGCATTGCAATTGAAGTTGAGGTGTCAAGACTTGGTACTCGCTAAAAATACGTAATCAGCCCAATAATCAATCAATATAAAAACATGTTTTCATTGAGATCGCCTGTTGCTTATATCTATGTTTCCGATGTCCAACCAATTCGAATATTTAGTTCCTGATATCAAACCTATCTAATCGGATATCTAACTGGCCGCGGGTTGCTAGGTTTGACGTAGAAGCGACCCCTACGGAAAGATGCCAATCCAGCGCGTGCGCCGTTGCTAATGAGTTAATCTTCTGCATTTTACAAATACGCATGCCTATCTTAGACTATCCTAATATTCAAAAGAAAGCAAAGTTTCCATAATCGATTAACAAACTGGTGATCAACGGATTTGCAATCATCGTATAATGGTCAACGTCTGCTGGTAGTCGGCCATCGGTTGATGTGTGGACAAAATACAAGTTGGGAATGTCTCCGAGAAAATGTCGTTTGACATCTGCGAATATTATTATTAATGCGAATAGCATTCTTTGGATACTTCACGCACTTTTCGTCTATGTATCTATCTATCTATCTATCTATCTATCTGGCTATCTAACCTCTTACGC
Organism: Ixodes ricinus; assembly: GCA_037355805.1. Classification (NCBI taxonomy): domain Eukaryota; kingdom Metazoa; phylum Arthropoda; class Arachnida; order Ixodida; family Ixodidae; genus Ixodes; species Ixodes ricinus. The sequence continues at coordinate 2,216 of JAZHYW010041983.1, read as the reverse complement.
CGCGGGTGGATAAATAAATAAAAAAGACCGGCGCCGGCTGGGATTCGAACCGTTGACCCTTTCATCAGCAGGCAGACGCGCTAACCACAGAGCAATGAAGGCAGTCATTCACCGCACTCTAAACATTTGTTTATATCTTTACCATAGGACGCGCTTTGCAGCGCTGTCACAGCTACCGGTGCGCGCGCGTTCCATGCACGAGGGCTAGCTCACCCTCTCCCGCGCTCGCGTGAGAGCCTCTAGCTCAGCCTCACGAGAGCGGAATGAGCCCTCGTGCATGGAACGCGCGCGCACCGGTAGCTGTGACAGCGCTGTAAGCGCGTCCTATGGTAAAGATATAAACAACCGTTTAGAGTACCGTTGGTTGAGACTAGCTGAAACGCCAGAAAGTCTGGTCGGTACCATTTTGAGTGTTTGTGCGTATGGCGCGTGCTTTGCTCGCCTTCCTAAGTGACACAAACGCACGTGCTGGGCTGCGGAGATCGTGCGCAGGGCTGTGAAAGTGTCAACAAATTTAGAATCGCCTCAAGAGTGGGCTGGCGTATCTAGAGTGTGCCGGCCACCTGACGAACGCGCATAACTCCGCACCGTTTGATGCTATTCGCATTAACGTAGATAATCATTCCCAAAGGATGGGTTCTGCTGATTTTTTTCAGAACATACTTTTTGCCATTATACCTCGATTGGCGTCGATCCCGGTGACCTTTTGTAAAGCAGTCCACGCCATACCGCTCCGACACGAATGCCATTGTATATGTCGTGCTTACAGCTCGTACGCAATCGGGGGAAGTGCAGGGACTCGGCGCTCTATGAAGCTATGTTATGATCAGATTATAGCTTGATACTTCTACATGGTGGTACTTAAGGTGTACTCCTGGGAGAGTTTTGGGTCACGCCGCTGAATGTCGCCGTGTTCAGTTTGGAATAGTTGACATACACACAAGATATCGTGAGTCGCGACACCTAAAATCTGTTGTCAAGTACGCAAGGTGTCGTGAGCACGAGCAACCACGCTCTCCTATACATCTGTATGAAGTTCGACCTGTAGACATGTTTGCGAGCGGACGCCTAACTAGTTGCGCAGGTCATCACACTCGCTAAGGAGAGTTAGAAGTCTTAGCTGGGGAAGGTAAGACGAACGACTTATTTTACACTGCACTGGAACTGCTCATCAATTTGATTGTCTTCGGCAAGTTTACTCCCTTCAAAGGGAACTCAGTTGTGTTCCAAATATTTTCCCATGTGTACGAGCCCCAGCAGGAAGAGAACAGGGAAAGGCTACCGCACGAAGGTGCTTTCGCATTTTTGTCGAAATGGGGAGCAAGGTGATGTCCAGTTTGACATAAACGGAACCGACCGACGTGGTTGAGATCTTCTGACACGGTGCGTACCGTCATGCCGTTAATGCGGTGCAAGTATCATATCAAAGCAACCTACTGCCTGCGCATATTTTTCACTGCAGGCTAGCCACTGCGGATAGTGTGGATTCATGGAAATAAATTAAAACTCTAATTATTTTTTTTGTTTTCGTCCAACCTGATATAAAGGATCGATCCTCGCTATCGGTCCGGTGAGCTTGGTGTTTTCCAAGCTCACGATGAGGCTTTAGAATAAGCTATCAAATTTATGTGCACCTTTTTTTGAATGGCTCCAAAAAAACATTTCACGATAATTTTATTTTTAAATAAGTTTGAGGTAGAGCTGTCGCAACCTATTTTACAAAATTCCCCGTATGAGGGTGCTGCTCTAGATTACCTAATTTTTTTGCATATAGCATCAAGCATGGGACGAGGTAATTTAACAAGATTTATCTGGTAAGACCTCCAAAACCTGGAAAAGTGGAAAACAAAAAAAAAATTAAAATCACGGGAAATCAGTACATTTTTTTTTGCCTGACAAGGGTGTTTTGAGTATTTTATAATCTCAAAACAATCCCGGACTGAAAAAAAAATATTACAAAAATTTCCAGAGAAACATAGGTTTGCACATGTCGCCTTCTTTAGCTATAAAACTCGGCTTCTCAGAGTGAATATTTGGTGTAGATCGGGCAATGAAAGGCCGTGCCGTAAAAAAAAGACGTTCAATCAGGTCGAAGAGATAGGGCTCACAAGAATTGAAGGTCATTACAGAGTGAGATCCTCGAGGGCTTCTACTAATCGGCAGAACACCTCCTTGACGCGATAAACAGTAAATACCAATATACACTCAATCTTCCC
>JAZHYW010041982.1:0-10216 GCA_037355805.1 Ixodes ricinus | reverse complement strand
TTAAAACAAATTTTGTTTTAAAGTTGGAGTAAAAGAAAAAGGAACAGAAATTCAAAGGACAGTACTTATTAGTTGTTTTTTTTTGTGATAAAACTTTTATAAAAAAGAACGAAATTTTTTTTATATATATTGTAAGTAGCGCTTTTCTTGTTCGAACCGGCTGATCAGTATTATCGATTAACCCTTAGTAAAATGACCAAAAAGAAATAGTGATGCGTATGATGCATTAATACGCTTTATATTCCTGCATGCAACAAAACGAGAATAGGGCCTATATATCGCCAACGAAACGAAGGTTTGCTTCGGTCGTTATCAGCTGGAGAATCATCTGCACAGGCAAGCGTGACCGAACCTGCCACGTGCAGAAACTTCGTGCAAGAACACGCTCATGTCGGAAAACGTCATCCATAACTTTAGAATCTACCACAACATATTACGGTAATGGGCATTCGCATGGTTTGAGTCACAACCCTCGAATAGAGAGTTTTATAGGCCTCGTTCAAAAACTCTATGACGGAAGTAAGGAGGCGAAACAGCACGAAATATTTACTTCTGTCTGCACAATCAAAACGAAGTGAAAGCCCATGTCCTGCCAGACATTACAACCACCCCTCCGCACCCAGACACAGGCACGAACAGAGATACGAACAGGCAGAAAACTATTTACACGTTTGCAAGTACGACGACGCCATTTTGCAGAGCGGTGGGTGTACAGCGTGGGCCTAAAGCCGGGGTCACACTTAATCTGTGTAATCTGCCGCAAATTACTAACGAATCTGATAAAGCACTTCTTCAAGGTGACCTATGCGTGGTAACCGACTGCTGTAACGTCTGGAAGAATTTCTCTTAAGACTAACAAATGTGAAGCTATGAATGTCTCTTGTGGTAATAAGTCCCCAACGTCATACTCAATTTGTAACACTCTTCTGCGGTCTGTAATCTTTTATAAATATCTTGGTGTAAATATTACTTCTAACATGTCATGGAAAGCTTATCCTGATAACATATCACGAATACTAATTTCATGCTTGGATATCTAAAAAGAAACGTCTCTTCGGCACCTATGTCCTTAATACTGCTAGTTTCATTCAAAGCTCTAGTTCGCCCAAAGCTCGAGTATGCCGCAGCAATCTGGGATCCCGGTCAGACAACGCTTATGAATAACATCAAAGTCATGCAAAATCGTGCGGTACGTTTCATTTTCTGCAACTACCATCGCAAGGCTAGTGTCTCATCAATGAAAACAACTCTATCTCTGCCTCTTCTTTCTCTACGTCGAAAAATATCACGCCTACGCCTGTTTTACAATATGTATGATTCTAATTTCTAACGCTTCAATGACGGACACGTTATTTCTCAGCCCATCTTTTATTTCTCCGCGCGTCGATCATCACTTTAAAGGCGGCATATCTCACTGTGAAACCTCAGCGTACATTGACTCCCTCAGAAAAGGTCAAATTAGTCGTTAGTTGTTTATACAGCAGGAGGTTAGTGTGCCAGAACATGGCAACATTGTTACCCACCATAGATACGCAATTTAACCAGTGCAGTACGACTGCAGCCTGGGGTCTTTAACGTGCACCACGCAGTAGTGATACACGACCGCACGCCGGTACGACGCTTCATCCAGATCGAAACGGGCAGGCGCGGAGATTGAACCCAGGATCCCTGGGTTCTGCAGCGCGGCTTTCGCTCCACGAGCCCGAGCTGGTGTGCTCTAGACTAACGTTACTGTACTAACTTTACAGTAACGTTGCGCTACGACCACTTCGGCCACCGATACCTTTGACTCTTTCATTTCATGAACGTCCTCTGATTGGAACCACCTTCCCGCATCTTTAGTAAGCATACCATCTATTGATTTATATAAAGCTGCATTATACTTTGTTTCATACTTAGCGTGCAACGCTGTCAAAGCTACTGGTGCGAGCGTGGGCTTGATCTCATTGAACATTTGCACGCGCTCTCGCGCAAAAGAAAACCATACATAAAGCCACGCTCGCGCCAGTAGCTTTGACAGTGTTGCACGCTAAGTATGAAACAAAGTATAGTTAATCATTTTCCTTCTTCAGGCTTAATTTTTCTTCTTTCTCGTACAAGTGCATTGATGTGCCTTTGCTTATTTTATTGTTTTTGTTTCGTAGTTGTTCTTGTCGACTTCCCTCTGTAATGCCCTCTGGGCCATGAGGGTATTGAAATAAGAAAAATAAAATAAATAAAATAAACAAAACACAGCCTGCAAACACGAGTCGCCGCAATGTCCGTGGTTCGGACGCCGCGCTGCCTAAGTTCTCTCCTTGAGCTCATTGCCATGCGGCATTCGAAGCATGGATCTCGCGGTGACTCGCGTTCGAATCTTTATGCACACTGTCTTTGGTGTGATTTGCATAAGCAGTGTGACCACAGCTTAATGAACGTAATCCAACTTAAATCAATTGCAAAAATCAGTTTCGCATGTTATGACAATGCAACTTACCATGAAAGTGAGGCTAGTGTAGATGGTGCATTTCTTATGCAAAAACATCGAAGAAAAAAATAATCGCCCCAGTCAAAAGTAACAAATAAAAGGCAAAATTTACCGACGGCTGTTCTTTTTTTCAAATTTAAAATAAAAAAAGTAGAAGTTTTTTATGGACCATTGGGCGTTTATTAACTGGGCCACAGAGCGAATGAGAGGAGCCGTTTACAACTCCCTGTAACTCCCCGCTTACAGCTCCTCCTTCAAGAGCGCAGCTCTTGAGAAGGAGGATGCAACGGTACTCAGTGGAGGGTATGTCCCTCCTCCTTCCTCCTTACCTCGTCATCCTGCCTGCTACTCCGCCACGGGGGTCACGTGGCCCCCGTGAAGTTACGTGACCTCAGGGGGTCACGTGACCCCCATGACGTCACGGGGTCTGGACCTCACGGTTAAGCCGACGCAGACGGCGACGGCGACGCCACTCAAGCCGGAAACGGGCGCCCAAGAGCTGCGCTCTAAAAGATTTATCTCCCAATGGAAGTCATTAAATTTTTTTCTTTCCTTTTTTTTTTGCTGGTGATTTTTGATTAAGACTAGCTTTTTTATATATTTACAAAACAAACAATTTAGCCTCACTTTCCTAATAAATTAGAGCAGTGGTTCTCAAATGGGGGTCCGTGGACCCTTTGCGTCCCTGAATGCCTTCCTGGGGTCCCTGAATGCCTTAAATGCCGAGCATTAAAACTTTTTTATTGATGCTGGCTGCTCCCCAATTTAAATGATACAAAGCTATGTGCATTGAGTGACTAGGGTTGATTATTTTCTATTTCAGGGCTGCAAAGCTGGTTTGCATGCATTTCGTTTCCTTCGTTTACCCTTTATAGGGTCCCCCATGTATCTTCCGCCGACCCAGAAGAGATCCCGAAACATCAGTGGTTGAGGACCACTGAATTACAGGATCGTAGCATGCAAAGTTGCGTTGTACAATTTACTTTAAGTGAACTAGATTCATTAGGCCCACGCTGTAAGCGTCTGATAGGCAGGCATTGCTAAAGCATGCCCACAGTAGCCAGACTGGTTCCCCTACAAAGCGGTTTTCTAACCACAGTGGCCAGACTAGCTTTTCAAGCGTGTCTGCTTGCAAAGGTAGAATGCATACAGAGGATCGATCTGGCCAACTGTGGTAGCAGTACATCGTAATACGGTTGTATGATCCTACAACGTCGAGAATGTCGCAGTTACGTAATTGACTCATTCACCGCGTTGGTGAGGTCATACCTCGATAGCGGCACGCCCATCAGGCATATACGTCTCGATATCGCGATGCCCGTGACTTAGTATGGTGATTGTTCCGGCGAAGCAACCCATAAAACATTTTACTGCTTTGCTACCCCTGATCCTATCTTCGAATGGCCCATGAGACGAGAAAATAGGTCACAAGCGTACATGCTGTTTTCATTTATGCCGTGGGAATTAATTTGGAAGATGCGTTGCTCCCGCTACAAAGCTGACTTGGTGGAGCCGATTATTTCGTCAGAGAGGTATCATGCTACTTACGCGACCGTGAACATACATAAGCATTAACTTCACCTGGATGAACAAAATGCTTTTACATTTGTTTTTGCCACTGATGTCACGTGGCAAATGGAGCACGATAAAACTTGTGATGCTGCTTTGGCGTACCACCATGTCGTACTGTTTACGAAAGCTCTGGTCCAGACAGGAGTGAAATGCCATGTTTGAACCTGTTTGACAACTTTAGAGAGGATGACTTTTATATATCTTGACCATTACGAGTACAAGATAAAAGTGTTGCCAAATGCATGTTTCTAGCTGGTTAAGTATATACGTTTGATATTGTAACTAAAACGATTAAAGCCTACATTGCTTCGTATCACGTCATCAACTACAATGCCACTATACTGTAAAGATGACGGCGGGGCTTGTTTGTTTCCGCATAATAATGGAAGTATTGGAAAGAAGAAAGAGATCACGGTACCATCAACAACATCAGCTTGCTCCAGTGACCGAAGAGATCAGATGCCAAGAAGAAAACTTGCTATTTCCGATGAACGGACGTCAATAAGCGCAGTTGCGTTGCATCGTGTGACTCGTCAAGCACACTGTTCGAGCATCCGACGGAAACGAAGCGATCACTCTTGGTTGTATTTTTTACGTGGTTGACGAGAGGAATGTTTTAAACTGATGCACCGACCTCAACGTCGATGATCCGAACAAGATACTAAACGCAATTTTTGTATTTTGTATAGCGCGTCGCTCTCAGAGACGGATGACGTCGATGACTGGACGAACATTGACTCATTGATATTGCTAACGTGAACCACCATTTTTCCAGTTACTCATTTCAGGTCAAAACAAGTAGGAAAACATCATAGCGTCAAATACCGGTCGCCGCTCTTCTCGACTGAAGCGATTGAAAAGGAACTTCAATGCAGGTTTGGAGGCTTACGAGATGCAGAGCATTGAAGTTTGCAGGGACAACCTCTGGGTCCCGCCATCTTGCTGCTGGCATGTGTAGATCGTCTGCTATTCACGCCTACCTAGCCGTCCCTTGTTTGGGGCCCCGTGCAGTCTCTACACTAGGGCCCGAAACAAAGCATTCTGCATCCACGCTGGCCAAGCTAAATCCCTGCTGCTGGTTAAGACAAGCAGGGCAGGCTTCTCCGCCAAAGCCCTCCGCTGTTTCCATTTTGCCAGAGTGAACGCCGGAGTGGAGGTGAGACGATACCTGCTGCGGTGTATGGCTTTTGAGGCGTGGCTTTCTGAGCAGCCATGGCCATCTTCAGCGGAAATCTCTCTGTCGGGACGCCAGTCTGGCAATCATGGGCATGGATTAGAATGGCGGCGCCAAGAGGCCGAACTTGCACGCACCGATGGACTCTCAGAAGTCCTTGCTCGACGAATAACGGCTCGTTCGATGCATCGAGAATGGGAACTTTGAGTCGTGCCGTATATCGATCGGGCGGTGGCGGGAGCAGCAGACACAAAACGGGACGGAAGTCACGTCCTCGGAGCGCGTGGGCGTGGGGAACCGTGCTCCCGAGTTCCCGGGGACAGGTGAGACGTGACCTGTCATCGAGGACACCGCCCAGAGAGCGGCTCTCTCGACGGAAGCAGTCAAATCTGGCAGCGTGCAGATCGATGACACGTCCGCTGCAGTAGCTCTGTCCGTTCTCGCGGAAAGGTGTCGTCACACTCCGCCGGGACCTTGACCAAGTTCGTCTTCGGTGCATGGCGGCGGGAAAATAGGGAATCCCTACGCTGACGCCACCTCGGGCAACCTCGAAAAAGTCTCCGAGTTGCTCAGCTTTTTTTATTATTATTAGTTGTTTGGGTTTTGAGCATTCTGAGAGCATAGTAATCGCGAGGACGACTTTACGTATAAACTTTAGAATTAAAAAAAAAGTTTAAAATGGGGGACAAAACAAGTACGTTCATTTATTCATTCATTTAATGACCGGACAAACCGAACGTTAGCCGGAAAATCTCGGTTATCCAATTAGTGATGGAAAGGGAAGAAGAGAAACAGCAGGGTGCAGGAACTAGAAAACAGAGTAACAGTGCACAGCCCCATATTCCGTGCTCATCGACGTTATCTCTGCTTTCCGGGTCTGTTTTAGTTTTTATGCGAGAGGACAAACCTGGAAGCCGCAAATCATTTTGCGACGGTGACTGCTCGACTGAATTTGCGACCCAGTTGCCAAGCAGTTTGCGCGGAGAGCAGTTAGTGGCAATATCCCGGCTGGGAGTGGCCAGTGCACGTCCTGATACGCAAGCCCTCCCAGAATGTCCCACCACCTCCTCCCTCCCGACTCATCACCCAAATTCTTCTAACGCCGTTGTCTTTATGAAAGAAAAAGAGCACGTGCGTCTAATTTTTTTAAAACACGATATGTAAGCCAATCACAACTATCGACAGGAGAGATGATGTAGCGAATCACAAAGCTTTTCAAAAACGTTTCTACAAACAAACAAAAATATTATTGAGGTTTTGGTTTTTGCTAACGAAGTTCTGGGGTGCATACTGGGGTCCTGCCAATTCTTTCAACAATCCCTATAAAAAAACAAGAACATTTTTTTTTGGAAACGATTTGCGAGTTAGGGAGGACGTCAGGCATTGCAAAAAACACACTAATTGGCATAATAATGACCTAAAACTTACTAAATAACTTTTTAATTAGGTAAAACATACATACGGTTCAGTTAGAAGCTTGCCGAGTGTCATCTAAAACCCCTATACCAGTCAACCCTAAGAAGGCTTGAAGCACGCCGGAACCCCGGGGTGCTCTAAAGTTCCGCTTACTGCGTTCCGCCTACTGCACGACTGCTAAGTTTATCCATGGCCCCCTCTATACTCACAAAGCCTGGCAGTTCGATGACGGAGCCATAAAGTGCCCGCGGTCGCAGATTTGGAGCGCGAGGATCTGGTAGCAAAGAGCATTTCTCGGGGAGCCTGGTGTTCAGCGCACAGCATTTTGCAGCGGCGAGGACCCGAAACATGGTTTTCAAACCCGACGAGGAAAGAAGCGGTAGCCCGAGGAATGCGAGAAGCACGAGTGGATATTCCATCGCTCGGGACCATAGAGTTATTCTAATGTAGACGCTAGAGGTTCAAGTGGCGCTAGTGTGCTGACGCAAATCGAAGCAGACAGCAACCAGTCCAAAATTGACTTCCGGTAATGCATTGGTTATGGGAAAAAGTGAGTGCATTTTCTCCCTGCGCTCGGTCCTAAGAGCAAATATCACGAATAATTCGTACGTACTAGGTAGCTTGGAACATTTCTCAGTCACGCAAATGAAATAATTGGTCCGTTACGGCGTTTTTCTTTCAAATTCATCGCATTAAAAACGGTGCTAAAACGGCTTCGTACGTGTATTTATGTGCACTGTCGGACACTGTTAGCGCGAACACGACGTCGGCGCTTTTCAGCGTGGGGGATATACGTGCCAAACGAACGAATAACATCTGGAAATTAAGAAAGACGGCAAGAACTACGCAGTAACACTGGATCAGTAACTACACGTGCATGTAGGATCAGAAGAAATTGAAGGTCACGCAATCTATTCCGATTTTAAATAAGTAAGTACCGCTTTATTCTTTCTGCTCTGAGCGAAGCTGCTTGTTCTACGTTAAGAATATCACCCGCACGCTCGAAATCTTTGAGAACAAGTGCCCGATAGAAGCTGCCCGGCAGAGAAAAAAGTACGAAGAGACACCTTCCATAGCCCACGGACTTCATTCTCTACGTTTTGAATGCTTTTATCCGCTCATGCACGACAGGGTCATTTTCATATAGTGACAGGACTGACATATTATCAGTATTTAAGCGTCCCCGGAATGCTGGCGAGCCTTGAACACACTCTATATTCCTTTCGATTGTAATTTTGCTTCGAATCGTCGCTTGTTTTTACACACATGCTGCGGAACACACGTTTGGGACTGAAATGTAGCGAAGTTAAAACATCGTTCACTGATGAAGAAAAATGCGCTAACTAAAGCAATTACACTTTCACAGTGTTAATCAAGGTGCATACTATTCGGTACGACCCAAATAACCAAAGTGTTCCGTGTTATTTTTCGGCGAAGAGGCAAAATGCACGCGCGTTTTCTCATAGGGATGCACAGGAGCACCGCAAAAGTAGACTGGTTGCTGTCTGCTTCAATTTGCGTCACGGAAGTCGCATAGACACTAGCGCCAATTGAACCTCTAGCGTACATTACAATAACTCTATGCTCGGGACAAGTCTGTTTCGGCGTCTCGCCGCAGCGGGGCGCCCGTTACCTGCCTCTCCTCTCATCCGTTGTCTGTCTTTCACATTAGGCGGCCGCGCCTCGTCGCGATCTGCCAGGCTTTGTCAGTATAGACGAGGCTATGGTTTAGCGCACCCCCGCGCTTTCAACGTGCTTCAGATCCTCTAGAAATCGACCGATTTAGCGGTTGTGCAATGACGCGTTCAGCAAGTTTTTGACTCAAACCATTTGTTTGTTTTCACTAATGAAAAAGTTACGGTACACTTTACGTAATTAATTTGCTAATCAGTGTGTGTGTGTGCTCTGCAATATCTGACGTCCGCCGTGTGGCTGGCAGTTTGTTCCCAAAAAGAGTTTCTCTTTTTCCTATTTGTAGGGATTTCTGAAAATAGTCGTGGAAACACCCAGTATGTAAACTTTTTCTTTGCCAAGAAGTTATAGCCATTTAGAACTAAAACTGGTGGCACAGCAGTGAAGCTCATTATGCGGGAAATTGTTTTCGCTTTCAAAACTAAAGATAAAAAATAATCACCAAGATCTTTGCCCCTGCATAATGCGATACGTTTTGAATCATGGACAGTCTTATAAACTTAAAAACCACTGAAAACCTTTTTTTTTTAAACAGTCTGCTTAAGACACGCGTGTCAAAAAATAAAATTTACGCGCAAAAAAAAAAAAAGAGTTTAGAGCAATATTGACGACGCGAGACGCAATTTAGTCGGTAGTCATCTCCTTTCCACTTGTTTTCTCTCTCGGCATTTTGGGCGCGTGGAGGAGAGAAGCTGTGGCCATCACGTTGAGAGTGTATGACAAGTGCTGATTGTTGGGCGAGTTGGTATTGTACGTGAGAAAACATGATTACAGGCGGTCTCATTGAGTTGGAAAGAGTGTAAAGATCATTCCGTGACGTCATGGACTTCATGCGCGCATAATTCAGATGCAAGTAAAATAAATCTCGTGCCGTCAATATTGCTCTAAAAAAGTCTTTTCGCGTAAATCTTTTTTTTTTTTGACACGCGTGTCCTAATTAGGCTGTTCATAAAATGATTTTTTTTTTCTTTTCAGTGGCTTTTTAAGGGAATCCTAAATTGTAAGCTTCCTCAGGGTGGTTTTTTTGTTTTATTTATTAGTATCTGATGCTTATTTCATATTACAGGGTGTCAGTCGAGAAAATCGAATTGTTGGTGTACTACTAAAAAAAATAAGCAGCTCTACTTTTTTTAAATTTTAAATGTAAGTGCATTTAAAAAGAAATAACAACTTTTATAAACTTTAATACTGCTTTTTTTTTCAACATACATTGTGCCAGACATTTAAGTCCACTGGACACTTCCCCTATACCGGCCGGGTGTCTCAGCGAAGTGTTTCAAAACTTCCTGAACAACCCAGGAATTAAAAAAAAATATTTCGGGGACAAGTTGCATGTTATTTGTCAGCCACAAAAATGTCAAAATTGCAAAAGAAAAAAAAAAAAGAGAAAAACTAAGCACTAAAATTTTTACCTAAAATTTACAACTTAACTTTTTCATTAGTTAATTTTAGTTAATTATGTAGCTTCTTATCATTTTTTTCAATCGTCGATGTGCGCCGTGGCTGGCAATTTGTTTAAAAACCGTTAATTTTTTTCTCACCCAGCGTACTCTTTGTGGGAAGTTTTAGAACTTCTTGGCTAAAACCGCTACAAAGCTGCCATTTTTTATTTTTATTTTGATACTATAGATGCTGCGTTATCCTTGCCGGTGAAGCACAATGGAAATGATGAAAACGCTCCGACTTCGTCGTAGGATCGATACAAATTCCTGCAGGAAACGCTCGATGCCGTCCAGAGTGTCGAACCGGAACCGAACCGAACCGAAAACCGGAACCGAACCGTTATTTTTAGCCGAACCGGAACTGAACCGAACCGAAATCTTCGCCGCCATCTTGGAACTGAACCGGAACTGAACCGGAAAAAAATATAACGGTAACCGGTTCAAAACGGTTCA
>JAZHYW010041978.1:0-10213 GCA_037355805.1 Ixodes ricinus | reverse complement strand
TATTACCGGAGATTTGTGACAACGTACCTGGCGTGTATAGTTAGTTGCATACGAAGCGCGTTTAACACATGTCACTGCAAAACAATAATAATTTTGTTAAAGTCTAAACCGTACATACACTGCCTTGATCGGAATGAAGGGAAATCGGTGGCAGAGCGGACTAGCGCACACCAGCCCGGAGCAGGTCGAGCGAAAGCTCGCGCTGCAGAACCCAGGAATACTAGGTTCAATCCCCACCCCTGCCCGTCTTGATATGAATGAGCGTCACACCGGCGTGCGGTCGTGTACCACTGCTGCGTGTTGCACGATAAGACCCCAGGCTAGCGGTCATACTGCGCTGGCTAAGTTGACCATCTAAAGCTAACAAACTACTCGTCCGTTGAGGCAGATTAAGTTGAGGCTCTATAAACATACACACACTACAATTATGTTTTTGATCGCAACGATGTTGCCTCACAGCAATGTTGTAATATTTAATCGCATATAAACATATTCAATATCAGCTTTTATAAAATTTTACGTTTATCTGCCCAATCTGTCTGAAGCTGTACGTAATTCTCTCGGTCGGAAACCTAGGGTGTTTAACACTATTTTGTATCCCTATTTGGAATTTAGGGACCCTTATAAATTTATACAGAGCTCGTCATATTTATCCTTATATATTTTATCGAAATTCTACCTTGGCATTTGCATATTTCTATCAACTTTTTCTTTCTGTGCTCGCTGAGTAAGATTAATCTTGCCCGAAGATATTCCTCAGCGGTACTACTTTGTCCATTCCTGCTGTGTGAGTGATAAATAGCGAGGTTTTGACACCATAGCATTTAGTGCTGAGCCTCCTAACGTTTGGTAAGGTTATTTACTGTTCCTTATTTTCAAGTTTGTTCTACGCCACCGTTCTTTAGGCCGTAACTTGACTACCGACCTCACTTGTGCTTATGGGGAAAATAGTATGATACAAGGGACGCAAACTGTAATAAACTCACAAAAGTGGCACCTCCCACATATTCATTTCCTGCCTCCGCATCCCAGCTCTTAAGTGACGAGCAGATGCACAACTGAAGTCAGGGACTCGGAAGTCCTTACAAGGGTACCCCACGACTAGAAGACATCACGGCCCATGTATACTCCTGCAGATATAGGCGGTGCATCCCACGCCATAACGTCTCTCCTTCTCGCGGTGGCTCCTCCGCGATCCCACAGTAGCCCATCGAGGAAACACCTGCTTCGTCTCGACATCGGCATCGGCGCTGTTTGACTGACCGATAATCGACGCCGGAGCTACCGCGATTAGCCGAACGTTCCCACGTTTCGCCATTGGACGAGTCGACGACGCCCTCGGAGAAGAGTGGTGACTTCGTCGAGGCCACGTCCTCCCGCCGTTGACACTGCGTCAGAGCGAAAGGAGTGACGGGGGACAGAGCGTCTGTCAGTGTGGTCGGTGTGAGGAACACGTCGACTAACAGGAGCCTCCCGATGAAGGGCTCCACCTGCTCAGCGTCGTGGGAACGTACGAGAGTGGCGGTCGTAAGCAATGAGAGCGTATTCGTGCTTCGCTCATCGACACCGGTTAGGGCGTCAGCTCATGTTCTTCAGAGAAATTATCATTAGGAAAACAGGTTTCTTAACAACCTAAAGGTACTGCGATTACTCCATCGATCTACTTTACTCTTTATTTCGAGCCACACGAACAACTAGCCGCGACGTGTCACAGCGAGAGCTGCTATACGTCGCGGCGAAATCGTTGAGCATCGACATCGCGTTCATGCACCGTGGAAAGTGGAACAAAAACGTTAGGAACAAGATAAACATCTAACCATTTTGTTCCGAACGCTTTTTTTTTTTGCCTAATTGTTCCGGGGCGCGTGAAAGCCTTTCTTCCGGCACAAGCTCTTGGCATTAACAATGCTGCGAGAACATTATTTTATCGAGGAAATTTTTTTTTCTCTTTCGGAGAGGGGCAGCGGGCATGGGTATACTCCGTACTACATAAACCCAAGTAGGGGTTGTGAAGGCTGTGTCGCATCTCCGTGGTAACTCCTCGGCTTCGCATTCAGCAAACCCAGGTTCGATTTCCGTCGGCGGCGGGAGATTTTTTTCAAGGATATGGCAACATCGACGACGGACACCCTTACGCCCTAGTACGCCAATCACAACATCTTAAACTACAACAACGAACGTCATTTCTAGTGGTGGGAAAATTCTATAAAAACTATCGATCTAAAAAAAAAAAAAAGCGATACACTGCACATTTGGTTTCACGAAAGCGACATAGCTGCTTTCCCAATATTAAAACAATAAACAAAAAAAAAACGAACATCATATTTTAACACATTAGACGGTATACAGTTCACGACCACATTCTACAGCACTGATTGATTTGATGCGTCCGAACATGAAACCAATATCCGTGCTCTTAAGCCCGACTACGTCCCTCGGCTTTATCACGGTTGGTGTGATGTTATATAGCGCATACTATACTCAGAATTAGATTCAGGGCCGGCTTGCTGGAAACAGATTCTCAGCTGAGACTGTGCGAGAGAAAGCACCGCAAAGGCTATTGCGCCCGCACGTAATGGCACGTGAAGTCGAGTCTGATGCGCTCGCGTGCCCCACGCTTGGCAGGCTTTCTTTCACACGGCCTCAGCTGAGACGTTGTTCCTAGCAAGCCAGGCAAACTTTCATAAAAAAAAAAAAAAAAATACAGGTGGTTATTATAGGTTATGCACAAAAATTTTGAGGAAAGAAAACGAAAAATCATACTCAGTGGCTTGGGCCAACGCGCACAACTCAAGAATCCGCCGTTTCAAATTTTAAAGACACTTTGAACCGTGTACAGGTCGAGTGACCATAAAACGCAACGATCTCACCCGGGCACATCAGTAGGCACGTGCAGTTAACACCACGACCCGTCAGCGATAGTCTCTCAGAACCATCGTGTCACGACTCAACCACAGGCTGCAGCGCGCTGCGCAACCTAGCTAGCTCAATGATGTTTCGATCGACGCTAATCGACGTGCTGGCACTTACCCAATTCAGCTGATCTTCGAGGAATGGCAAATAACAGGGGGAATCTTACACCTCCCCGCTTACGTTTCACAAAGGAGCAGCGCTATCATGGCAAGATTGACAGGCTGTTAGCAGCATAAGTGGTTCGGAGTTGCTTTTTCTAAGCGGCAGTGACTGATTGATCGAACTGCTCCCAGCTTGATGTCAAGGAGACAGCCGGAACGCTACGTAGATGATAGTTTTCCTAAAAGTACGGCACTGAGGCAGCAGCACCTGCACGGTACTAACCCGTCGTCGATGCGCTGAGCGTCGGGTAAGTACAGGCAAGAGAAGCTACATCAATGAGTATACATATACTCGGGCGAATGGTGCCCTGTTGTTCGCCTTTTGAGCGCTTGATTGGTGCAGTTGGCCGACCATTACTTGGCCCACACGCCTCTCGTAGGCTGTGATGAAGGTGCTGTACCTCAGCTGCCACGGCTCATTACAGTCAGGAGTCAAAAAAATAAGCATGGAATGACCGCTCTGAATTTGTTTTAAATATTTCTTATGGATTTGTTTTTATTGTAGAACGTTCCTTAATGGCTGCCATTCTGCAGAGTGCTCCAAAAGCCAACCTTCCAGCCACTACTGCAATCTGCAAAGGGAGCTCGGCAGATTTCAAAATGCTGAATTATGTTCGGAATATAAAAATCACGGTTGCCACGAGACCCCGAACGCGATGTTCGACGTGCTCATATGTCATGCTCACCGGAAATTTACGCAATTTATTGCGCCAAATGATGCTACCAGGCTTCCGGTATACACCCGCTACAGCGTTCTTTCACTGTTACTGATTAATATAATGGCTACGATATTTAAAAGAATACGCCAATAAAACAAAGGTGCGTCACCGGATCTAGTTGTAAGTACTCACTCTAGCGAACCACGCGTATGTTTACATAACGAATACGCCAAAACTGTATTTCAAATGGAGGTTGTAAAAGTGAAGAAGATGGAGGCACGTAACTAGATCCACTCACACAGACACGATGATCAAATTTCTGGAGCCCCCTCCTCTCCTCGCTTATTAACCACCTTCACCGAAAGAAAACAGCAACAAAAAACATTTACTAAAAGGATTTAAAACTACGCCAACGTCGCTCGGCATTTTCCCACGGCACCTTCCCGCTCCAGGGAGAACGGCCACCGGGAGTCCGTTCTCCCAGCGACAGACAGGTGCTCCAGGAGCCACAGGTGTTACACGTCTTCACCGCGTGTCCGCGGAGGAATACCCTCTGCTCTGGTGGCAGCACGTCTTTGGAGCGCGGGTTCCTTCCGTCGGCGTTTTTAAGCAACGCGCGGATGTCTTGCCCCGTTTCTGGCGTCCACGTGACCTTGCTTGGTGTCACCAGCTGCTGGCCCCCGGACGGAGGACGAGGCGCGGACGCCCGCCTTGCATGACCGTGAGAACCCATTGTTTTCTGAACGTCGCTTAATTTCAGCGGCAAAGGCCTATGTCCTCATGGGAATCGTCGGGTTGAGACTATTCTGCAACGAAGAACGCTTGAAAAACTTCTTTTGCCGCTTTTTCGTCACGGTCTAGACACCATGGTGCGTTGTCCGGCCGTGGGCAAGTAGGAAAAACAAACAACGCATGTCTGTCTTAAAGTCATTCATGCTCACCCGCT
This sequence comes from Ixodes ricinus, assembly GCA_037355805.1. Lineage (NCBI taxonomy): Eukaryota > Metazoa > Arthropoda > Arachnida > Ixodida > Ixodidae > Ixodes > Ixodes ricinus. The sequence continues at coordinate 5,534 of JAZHYW010041978.1, read as the reverse complement.
GAATATTGTTCTCTGGAATTGAGCTCTGTTAAAAAGGACAGTTTTATTTATAGCAGCTTAGTAGTAAACTCTCCAGTGTAGGGAAGCCTAAGTAAAACTGGTCGGGGGCAAAAGCAGGAACTTCGTCCAAATATGTGCTGTAAGTTTTTTTTTTTTTTTTCCCGGAGTTAACGTTGGAAAATAAATGGCTTGGTGGCAGGAAAGATACCTTGTAATCGTCATAACACATACTATACGTGAAATGGATGTGACTGTTTGTAAGTATTGTACACCATTCTCAAAGTTGTTTTGATATTTGCCGAAGAACAACGTCTGCATTGATCCTTTCCTATCTTACCTAATTTTTCATGGCGGCTATCAGAATTTAGAGTACATCATGTTTTGTTTTAACGTAATTAGTAGAAACATTGCGTCTGTAGGACGCTTAGAATTGCAATGATATGATATCACGATATTTCTGTGTTTGTTTGCCCTTGGATATTAATGACCTTGTCGTGTGTTTCGAAACTTCACTCCGAAAAACACGAAGCGTTCATAGCCGCTTTAGCGACGCTGTGACAGCCGCGACAACTGGGAGGGTGACTGATGACTCCGGTGTTGTCGTAAATCTTCGAAATCCCAATCAGCGTTTTGTCAACTCACGCAAACAAGATGCGACCTCACGAAACAAAATCATGCCCGAAACAAGACTCTGTTTTTCTCGACGACAAGTTCAAAAATTAGAACACGATCGCCGCTAATCTATGGGACTATTAAACAACAAGAAAATGTTGCAAAAAGAAAGTCGTTAACCGTTGAGTTTCGAGATTACGTTTCTTCGGAGACCAGTCCAGTTACAAGTATACGGCGCACCAACAGACAACCGAGCAGGTGCTCCCAAAATCTTCGAAATCGTCCCGCGAACATCGATAACAAAAAACAAAAACAATCTAGAGACCACACGATAACAGAAAAGGGAAACAGGTGCTTTTCTTTCTTCTCTCGTTCGTCTCGAAAAGTTCGCTCTCGATTCCCACGAACGCCGACACAACACAGAGACCACGTGAGACTCTGCTACATTTACCGCCTTCCCCTTCTCCAGTTCTCCGCGTGAGTATACGGTAGTTTGTCGTACGTTGGTCATGTACCGCTTTTGGGCTATTTGTCGTCGCAGCCCGAATGTTTGCCGGCGTTGGCAGGGGGGTCTGACGTTGCTACCACACCACCACATGCCGACGCAGGAGGAAGAGAGGTCATGGAAACGCAGACTCCTGTCCTCCTGTCCCAAGTCCATTGTCTGAAGCGGCTCTCCTAATAGTCTCAATATAAACGGCGCGCGAAGTGCGATAAACACTGGCCGGATGCGCTGACAGGAGTTTAGCGCCAACGCCTCGAGCTGAAATGGAAACGGGGGAGTTACAGGACTACTGTCAACTTGCGTGTGAAATGCTACATTTGTCCGATACATGAGGTTACCGCGAATTATTTAATAAATTTCGCGCGCGCACAAGTAAAACGCATGCAAGACTTAAGCGCCAGAACAGTCACACACACGACGAAGCGAACAACTAGTCGTACGACGGGCTGTATATTGAAAAGAGTTCACACATTTATTTGTACACATCATCCTACCCCCGGCACAGGAAGGCGAACTCCTTATCAGATACTGCGTACAGTGACGCTGCACTTACGCAGTTGGTCTCCCCCCTCGCCCTTATGTTATGCGCTAGGCCTTTTCTTTTCTATGTTTGGTTCAGCGATGATAGAACCTGTACAGAAATATGACGATGGTGCGCCTTTGATGCTCTCTGATTGGTCCTACCAGCCTGTAGCGTCGGCTGCGTCTGCGAGTAAGGTGGAACAAGTTTCGTATCTTTCTTCCTTGCAGATTAGGAGAACGTGAGTATCTCTCGCAGTGTATGGCCAGATAACCCTAAGGGCGTCCCTGGTAAACAAGGTATGCTCGCGTGTTTTATCACTGAAACATTTCCACGCCTGCCCCACGCACACCTTGCCGCATGTCATTGGGATTTGAAGAACCTCTGACGTAGCATATTCAATGAAATGAGTGGCCTGTTTCTTTACGAACGTTTCTTTGGTTTCCTTTTTGTTGTTGTTGTTGATTCTTGCGTGGAGACCGAACAGCTTTGATTGGGTGGAAAGAATGACGGGCAACTCAAAGTGTGCGGCAGCTCTTTTTAGATTATGCGAATCTGAACGACACACAGGGTGTCCCAAAAATATATTTACGACTTTGATGACTAATATCTTGGGAACAAGAAAAAAGAAGTTGAAAGGTGTGGAGTAGAGTAAAATGTTAAGGAACACCTAAAGTTTTGGCCAAGCCACCTGCAGGACCTTTTGTGCTCGCATAGGCGCTGCGATCGCTCAGGTTGACGCGGACATCCTGAGCCGGACCTGGGCGGAAGGGAGTATTGACTTGATCTTTTGCGTGCTACTGATGATACACACATTGAACTTTGTTAAGTGACAACAATAACGCTCTACGTGTTTCTTGACATTTTACTGCACTCGTCACCTTTTTACCTTTTGTTGTTTATTCAAGATATTAGTCATCGAAATTGTAAAGATCTCTTTGGGACATCCGGTGTGTTATGAACACCAGTTTGGTGTTCTTTCTTGGTGCACCAGTCTCTCTTTCCACTTTCCTTTTAAGCTTCAACATGAGGACTCCGCGACCTCTTCCAAGAAACAGTCCTGGTATCCTTCGGATTTCAGGCGGCCCGCCTGGTCGCTGAAGCTGTTGCTCATGTCGTGCTTGTACGACTTGTCCAAGGAGACCTTCATCAAAGACAGAGCAATTTCTTTTTCTCTAGTTATGAATCTGCAAAACAAAATATGACACCATTCCCTTTTTGAGTGCATCTGATATTTCCAGCAAACATGGTATTTTTTTTTCTGAAATTGCGGGTGCAAATATAAACGGCTATTCCCCTGATAGAAGAGGTAGACAGTCTACGTAAGTTCACTGTTACTGCACCTGTCTGATAAAGAGTTCGCCTTTCTGGGCCGGGAGCTCAATGATCTGTACAAATAATTCGTGATTTTTAATAAACAATCCACTTGTAAGTAGCGCTCGCTAACGTTTTTTTTTGTTTGTACCCGTTTTTAAAGCGCTTGCTCTTGTTTCTTTCAACATACTTGCACATTGCCATCTAAGTAGAAATATTGTCAAAGGACTCCACTTATAACTCCACGAAACGCCTCCAGAAACATGGCTCTTTCAACCCCCCCCCTCCTCGTCCCAACGTCTCTGAAAAGTAACCCAAAGCTGCTTACAGCTGCTGAGAAACGCGAACCTTTCGCTATTCCTTCGAACCATCAAAGCCCTTGTCTCGAAATCCGATCCAACAGACGGTCTCCGCGTTAAAATAACACCAAGGGCCTTTTAAACGGGCGAAACACCCCGCCGGTAATTTCCTGAAACAACTGGCACCCATCTGGTCGCCACCAGTTGCCGTTTTCTTCCCGCTGTGATTGGGAAAAACAGATCACCCTTCCTCCTCCTCTTGTCTACGACACACATACACAGACCGACAAATGAGTAAATCAAAACACCGTATTCGGTTCTTTCCAAATAACTCGGGAGGGGAGGGAAAAGGGGTGGAGAGCAAGGTACTTCGGAGCCAACCACTCAAACACGTCGTTGAGCCTGCTTGGGCATGATCCTCTTCTTGCGTGACCAGACTTGCCGACAGTGACCCAGCAGTCAGCTCTAATCTCCCGAGCCCGTGCCGAGAACTAAGTGACCGGCCGTCACTATTTCTTGGTTATTTTTGTTTCCGGTGTAATTTGCGCCTTTATTGTGTTTCCTTGTCGATTCTCTTTGCACAAAGGCAGCTCCTTCAGAACACACCAGAAGTACTGAGAAATCGGTGAGGAAACAGCAACAGATTCAAACGAAAGCAGGAAGTCAGTCGCCGCGCGTTTTGCCTCACAGAAATAGGGTACAAAAAATTTAAAGAGGCTAGCATCTGCCAAGGTTCCCTCCGCCCTTGAACTAATGACTTCTGCCGAACGCTTGTTGGTGGTATCGACGCTGTTGCAATACTCGGAACGTTGCTTCAATAACAACTTGCAAAAATGGCAGATTCCGCAGAGCATCAGTATGCGTGCGCGTGTGTGTGTTTGAGTGTGAGCAGTGCGTCTGGTAGGGTTCTGAGAACCACCTTAAGCCGGAAAATAAACGTTTTCATGTTCAATTGCTGTTCTACAGTCCGGGATTTATATGCGCAAATTCTTGGAAGAGTCTTGTTCTTTTTTCTTAGTCCGAAAAGAACTTACCTGAATCTTGGTTATGATGTAATTTATAAAGACGCTGATGATAGCCATTTCCAGAGAGGGTCTTGTTACACATAATTTGACAAAGGTTGGAATCATTATCTTGGCCAGTATTTAGATATTTGGGCGTGTGTGTGTGTGTGTGCGTGTGTGCGTGTGTGTGTGTGTGTGTGTGTGTGTGTGTGTGTGTGTGTGTGTGTGTGTGTGTGTGTGTGTGTGTGTGTGTGTGTGTGTGTGTGTGTGTGTGTGTGTGTGTGTGTGTGTGTGTGTGTGTGTGTGTGTGTGTGTGTGTGTGTGTGTGTGTGTGTGTGTGTGTGTGTGTGTGTGTGTGTGTGTGTGTGTGTGTGTGTGTGTGTGTGTGTGTGTGTGTGTGTGTGTGTGTGTGTGTGTGTGTGTGTGTGTGTGTGTGTGTGTGTGTGTGTGTGTGTGTGTGTGTGTGTGTGTGTGTGTGTGTGTGTGTGTGTGTGTGTGTGTGTGTGTGTGTGTGTGTGTGTGTGTGTGTGTGTGTGTGTGTGTGTGTGTGTGTGTGTGTGTGTGTGTGTGTGTGTGTGTGTGTGTTTTATCAGCAGATCGGAAGACCTTCCATGGTAAGAGTTGGTGATTATGAATGTTGACACCTATAACATACGCCGAGCTTTCGTTGTGATAAAGTCGGCGTATTATAAGGCAAGTGTTGTCCCTGCCCGAAGATGGGCCTTATCTCAGGCAACAGCGTCTGGCTGGTACACTGCGTGCTGTGGGGGAAGATAGAGCAATGTCTGATGAAAAATAAAGGCTCATAAAGTACAATGACAGTGCAATAGACACACAAAACATTGCTCTAAGCAAAGGGTTAAGTGTCTGTATCTGATTACTGCATACTTAAACTAGTTAATCACGTTATGATACTATACTTGAAGAACAAAATACGACGATTACTTTTTAAAAGATTAAATCTGCATACTTGTAAGCATTCAAAAGCTATGAAGAAAGCCGTAGATTGAGTGTCTGAGGACAGGCGAACGCAAAGTCGTCGTTACATTAGCGTGTGGCATGAAGAGATGTGATGATTTTGATGCCTGTGCAGCGAGTAGATACTTTCCGTTTAATACGCGCGGCGTAAAACTTAACGGCAGGAAGCACAACGTGCACTTTCGTCCCGTGGAAAACGTACACACACACACGCACGGCCACAGGCGGATAAGGAGAAGGAAACTGCGAGAAAGAGAGATGACAAGATGTGTGTGCCTGGTTATAAAGCAAGCAATACGCTG